>NNCF01127073.1:94876-105707 GCA_002313205.1 Laupala kohalensis | reverse complement strand
GAATATAAAAGACATTATGAAATTGAATATCTTCAAATCCGCGGTAAAAACTACCTCGTGCACCAGTGCTTCTACACTGTAAAAGAATTTATTGATTTTAATAAAAGTTAAATTCGTCTTGTACTTTATCACGCCATTGCTGTAGCACTTTTTAAATAACTTATAACAATTTCAAAAACTATTTTCTTGCATGGTTGTGTTGTCTTATAGCTCATATTAATTTTGTTTTATGTGTACTCAACTTTGGCACGGTTGTGTACTTTAATTCTGTATCCCCATCCTGGCCCGGGTTTTTCTCCGTTTTTCCTTCGGGTAGAGGCGGATTTCATATACAGGTTCTCTAGGCTTTGTCTAGGGGCGTGTTTGTTGTAACAATAAATCGTGAATTTTGTGTTATTTCAACTCTTATGATTTTTAAACACTATACTCAGAATAATCTATAGTTCGATAATAACTTGTACATGTAAATTTACAAACATATTTGCGTTAAATTACAAACATATAGACATTATATATGTATTATAACTGGCAGCTAATTTTTTAACTTATCTAGCAACTTTTGCTGAAATTTATGAATCCGCCTCTGCCTTAGGGCCCTTGATCGGAATTGATGGGTTGATCCCTTGCTTGCTTCCGGAGAGTAAATTAGTTTATTGTCCTCCACGTGGTCATACGCAGTCTGTACTGTTTTTTGACAATAAATTTATTATTATTAAATTTCTTCAAATACTATACTTTTCTGTTTATTACTTACTTTACATTACTGTTACTACAGTGTATAATATTTAACTTCGCTCGCAGTATAATTTGAAAAGAGAAGTAGGTTTACTGAAAACTTTGATAAAGAGGTGAACGATCTTATCAGCTGCAGCAATGTTGGTATCATTGACGTAATTTATGATGAGAACACACGAGTACAAAGAACAAGTGTTTCAAATGTATATAAAGAAGGAGCAAAATGATGTTAGTATTCAATTCCATATCCTTGTGGCTACATATAACCTACAATTTAAAGGTGAGTTTATTTCTCGCAAGAATATTTGCTTTCCATGTTTATATATATTTTTAAAATTTGCGTGCAGGAAATATAATTTACTTTCGCAGTGTTCCCCAAATTTATAGAAATACACAAATTTATTCTATATTTAGGAAACCTATCAAAACTACTGCTGATTGGGTATGTTTTAAACATCATCAAAGAACACTTATGCCGTATTTAAAAATTTATAAGGAAGGGAATTGTTTTCTAAAACTCATTAATTTTTAATTGTATAACATTTGTCTTTAACAATGCTTTTCATTGAATGAAAACGGTAAACATTGTTCTCTGACATCTTTGCAGATGAGTTCACAGGATAATAGAGCTAACCAGTGCAATCCTAATCATAAATCAACTGGCCCAGGTAAAACTATATTGTTCACTCAAATGTAATAGTAATGGGATACAGTGTCTCTCATGTTGTTCTAAAGAGTGGTAATGAATTTCAGAATAATATTAATGTATTCATTTGTAGGTCGTAACTCCGGTTATACTGGATCAGGCACCAAAGCTGATCTTGACAATCACGCTAATCAAAGGAATATTAACAATCAGGAGTTCGGAGGAAAAGGTATGTTATTATCTTGTCTAGTGAAAAAATCAAATATTTACTGGGGCTATTTAGACCAAATTTGATATCTTATCAATAAAATTTTAAAACAGGGGCAGTGCCCACCACTGAACGCGTACCATGAAAATCGTTTTATGCAACGCGCACTTCCACGCCGCGTTTCATGAAACTAAATTCATTTATATACATTGGAACGTGCTCGTCGAGTTTCCTGTAACGCACGTTTCATGCAATGCAGCGATTCTATTGGGTTTTAGTAAGGCTAAAGGGCTAAATATCCCTATAGAGCTCTAGTTTTAGTGAGACAAGTCGCGTTCAAATAAACATAGAAATGAAGATCTGAAGCTAGAATTCAGCTTGTATAAAGATAGAAGAAGCTGTGGAGAAGTACCTGTGAACGTAGTAATAGAGATAAGAAGGAAATTTTTCTTTGACTTCAGTTATCCGGTAGTCCACTAGAAATATTTTGTAGAAATCTTTGCATTTTTTAAATTTTTGTTGGTTTTGAAAAAGAGAAAATTGTCGTAAGAAATGCAGTTTCATGAAACGGGGTTTCATCGGTTTGCATGTTCTGATGAATATACGTCTAATGGAACGCGTTTTGAACAAACGTGTGCACCGATGAATCCCCGTTTCATGAAACTGCATTTCTTAAAACAGAATTTTCTCCTTTTCGAAATTAACAACACTAAATTAATACCTAGATTTTTAGGTGAACTTTTCTTGCGTATTTCCAGCGGTCCGCGGGCCACCGGTTGATGATCGCTGATTTAGTATTTCATTCATATTATTCATTAGTATAAACATATTCAATATGAGTCAATATTTTTGTAACATGAACAATGTTTTTAGTAAAACTAAATTAGGACCCGCGAACCGTGCGTTGTACGAAATTAAGTGTGCGCGTCTCATTGTATTTAAATGAGTTTGAGTTCATGAACAGCCTTTCATCTGTATGTATCGCGTAAATCACTTCTTCCCCGAATAATAATTATTTTTTGTGTTTTCAGGTATAGCACTAAATCTTGCATGGTTAAGAGTGGTAATGAATTTCAGAATAATAGTAATGTATTCATTTGTAGGTCGTAACTCCGGTTATACTGGATCAGGCACCAAAGCTGATCTTGACAATCACGCTAATCAACTGAATCCTAACAATCCGGAGTTCAGAGGAAAAGGTATGTTATTACCTTGTCTAGTGAAAAAATCAAATATTTACTGGGGCTATTTAGACCATTTTTTGATATCTTATGAATAAAATTTTAAAACAGGGGCAATGTCCACCACTGAACGTCTCTAGTGCACCCCGTTGTTTACCTCAGGACAGGTTCCACAAATTCCCAAAAGCGTATTAATCGTACTTTTCCACCCTCTCTAGAGCTGAATGCCATTCGTCGATTATTTAAGTTATACCAGTTTGTGCTATAGCATCGTTAGTTAAATTTATCGAGTTTGCCCAACAAAATAAAAAATTTTCAGACACGCAAAAATAGTACTTTATTAGTTTGAATTGAAATTTCAAAAGCGTCCTTCATACTTTCCCTCTCGACTGTTACGGTTGGATCTCCAGTATTAATGTATCATCCAGGACCCACGGTATCCAATACAATTATCCATTTCTGTAACTGAAATAACTTAATTCTACTTTTTTCATTTAAATTTGAACTTTAATAATCTGTTATTTATTAATAACGTATTTTTATTAAAAATTATCTATAAAGTCCACAAAAGAGATTAACCACTAGCTTATGATTCATTATTCCACGCGAAGTTCCGGGTTTTCTTTTGTTTTAAAATTTCATTACGAGTCATCGGGTTTTTTTTTTTGGGTGGGGGGCTTTAGTGCTCGTCAACGGCAAGGTCCTTAGAACCCTTTCGAGTATTCGTAGAAGAGGCCTGTATTATTGGTTTATAAGTTATGTCGACTATTGGTATAAAAATTCATAACTTGTCATTTACTTTTATTGCAATTTTGAACTAATAAGTACACAAAAGTGTACCATCATTTATTAAGTTACTTGGTGGAAAAAGTATAATTAATATATTAAACATTTCTTGCCGTTCTTATTTCTTTACTCATTAGTCGGGTAATTTGTCTGAAACTAGAAAGAAAAGGCAAAACATTTGTTGAACACTGTACAATCTGTAAAACTTCTCAAGTGGAGGAAGATTCAACTACTTGGTTTCACGAAAATGTAGTTTTATTTTTCAAACCCATACATGGGAATTGTTTATATCAATTTCTCAAAAAAACATTTTTTTCATTTCGTCTTTCGCAAGTGTTGAAAGAACTATTTCGTGTTTTATGTTTAAATTAAAGCTGGATAAATTTGTAACATATTTGTTTCTTAAATATTTCCTGGTGAGACAATTTTTTTCCCGATATATGACAAGAAACACGGCGAAACTAAACATTTTTAACTTTTGGAAAAAATTACGAATTTTTAAAATGCTGTATGAGGGTAACGTAATGATTTGTATCGTGGCAATTAGTCTTTTTTTCTAATTTTATATTCTTTAAAAGAGACAATTCAACATTTTCCGTAGATCGCCCCCTTTGGGAGTTACGAGGAAAAAACTGAATAAAGTGCGAAGATTTTGATGGGTTTTTTTCTCAGCATTTAAAAAATTAGAACTACACGAATATGTACAATTTTAGCTCTCGTTTACTGGTCTATTTCCTTATGCACACATAAGGAAGTCAAGAACCAATCCTCTTTCTTTTAATTTTAGAACGAATAGTAGTTCAAATTCCATTGACGAGCTGTAAATGGCTGTAAAAGTAAACGAGTTGTAAAGTTGTTCAGTACACATCAAAAAATATTAAGGAAGAAAACACTAAAGAAACCTAGTAATGACATTGACAAAAAAGAGAAGGTGGTCAAGACTTGAAAGAAGAAGAAAATATCCCACATCCTATGGAATTGTTTCCAGGGCGCCCTTTATTCGGGGACCGATATGTGACTTCCTGTTAAATTGTTTTATGTGTCAGAAGATTCATTTATCATTGTTGTTTACAGCGATGAACAATTTAAACTCACACCTCATGATACTCTAATGACCATTGGTTGGCCATCTGTTATCGCAAAACGGTCTTTGGTGGTCACTTAAAATGAGTGGCCGTTTGGCGCTAACAGACGATTTTTACTAGATAGTGACTAGTTATTGTTTGAATATATCCATGACACAGCTAAGGAGCTGAGTAATTAAGTTAAATAATTGCAAAAATGATCAACAAATCGATAAATACTTGCAGAAATCATAAACAAATCAACTTAATAATAGGCTGAGTCGACCATATCAACAGATTGCTTGCGCCATTTGGCGCGTCCGGGTTACGAAATTCGGGCCAAGTCTGGAATTACATTTATTTTCAGGGGAGGTCTAGTTAAGTCACTGGCGGTAGTTACAGAGTTATCAGTAGAGTACCATGTATAATAAGTTAAAAATTAAATACTTTTCTCTACATACATGTAAGTATACGCACAACACATCCCTTTGGTAATACAATATCAAGTGTACATACAAAGAAACTTTTAGCGAATTGTCATCAAACTTCTCAATTATAATGAAGTTCGGAACGTTTCCGACCATAACACGATGTATTTCTTTCATCTTTCTTAAGATAACTTTTTATTTCAGTGGTTGAAGAGAGAGATTTATTTTTAAAATAAAAAGTTTTTTGGCGCCCCCATCTTTCAGCGTTACCCATATCTTGGCGCCGGGCTCGTACCCCCCGTCCCCCGTAGTTCCAACCTTGTTCACGGCCACGCCAAGACATCCGAGGTCAGATTTTCTCCTTCCTGAGAGTTATAACACCTCCGATGGATTTCAGCCGAGCCGGATATCCAACGCGCCGGCGGTAGATTCTTGCATTCACGAGACGATTTTGGAGCGACTCCGCCCAAATGAGGCAATGGAGCAATCACCAGGGAGTCAACAGTCGTTGTCACGTGGATGATGGGATTCCGAGGAATCATGGCATGGGAATAAGTTAAATGTATTAAACGAAATTAGACGAAATCGAAATTAGGTATCTTTCTCGAAAACCTGACCGTTTTGCGACAAAACGACAAAAACCGCTAACGTGCACCTTAGGGGTGGTTTTTAGAGGTGAGTGGCTCCCAAAACTTCGGGGGAGTGTTAATAATCGTCAACAATTCTACCTAATTACCAAGTTTCAAAACTTGACGAATTTCTCCCCCTCTTTTTGCTAATTTTAGTGCACTAATTGTAAAGCGCACGGAAATAACAAGAGGTGTGCTAACGGACAGAGGAAGAGAAACTTCAATAAAAAAACAAACTAAGAGAGCAGAAAATCTTAAAGGTCCGATACATTACTCGCGTCCATTAAATCTACGCGACATTTAAATGCAGGAATTTTGTCCTAGTATGAAAAATATATGAATTTAAATAATGTAAGTGGAAAACAAATGATTTACTTTTCAAGGAAATTAAAAGGAGACAAAATTGATATATTGGATGATTTTTGTTTAACAAATATACTCGTTTCCTCCACAAAGCATTCAACGTTGATGACATTTCATGACTCAATATTATCTATGATTCATACAGTTCTGGATAGTTATACTCTTATTTAAATACTAGCCTTTTTTTCTTTTTTTCAGGAAATTAAGTGTTGGAAGCTGATCTTTTCACCACTCCAAAACTCTGAAGATATCAGATATAGTAGAATATGGTATGTTAATTATTTATGGTTGATTCAGTAGAACAAAATAATGAAACAAAATTGTACATGGGTAACTTAGGAGGGGAATCATGTTGAGTATTTGACTACGAATGCATTCAATGCCCAATATTCTGTCCTTTTTTTAAATCAAAGTTGAGATTTTTTTCTCGTTGTTTCCTATTGAAATAAAGGAAATATCTAAATTGAAAAATATTTACGTCAAATTTGGTGTTATTAATATAGTACATTTAAAAAATTGTAGAAAGATTTGATTGTTTCCACAGAGATCACAGACAAGTATAAAAAATTGATTCACTTGTCTGTAACTGAATGATGGCATGCCTATTTATATTCTTTAGATTTAAATAAATAATAACCATGTAATTGATTTCTCTTGATTTCACATCTTTTAAAATTAATTTCTCAAATCCTTTGAATCCCTTCAATAAATCATTTCTGCTTGTATGAATATCAGGAATAATATTCATTATGTACCTTATATATTCCCATGAACTCGTATACCTTCCACTTAGTGGTATCATAGCAAATTTAGCTGTGCCAGAGCTCTAAATTTCCTATTCTCCCAAACTTCCTGCACTCCCGCCCAAAAGTTTTGAAAACTGATGTGCTTATATGTGCCATTTAATGCCTTCCGGCGTCAATTTTCGGCATTAGAACTTGACCATTTCTATAAACTATAAAGAGATAAATTTATACTTAGGCCCATATTTTTTAAATTGTGAATATTCATCACAAGTTATNAAAAAAAAAAAAAAAAAAAAAAAATTGTACTCAGTGTCTGTGTTTAAATAACATTGGAATGCTTAAAACTGATACATTTTTGTGCTGGTAATTATGAGAAAACATAGCCTACAATTTTCACTATTTCATAGAGCTTAAGTCAAAATCAAATTGTATTGAAATAAAAACAACATAAAATACCCAAAGGGGAGAGTAGCAAGATTGGTGCAGCTTCCCTCACCTAAATTCACCAGCCAGCCTCAAACATTTAATGGTCACCAAATATCAGGTGTTAGGACATCATTCATTATTTTTAAATTCTGAGCTTTTTCCAACAAAACCTATGGTTTCATATGATTGCTTTCATAAGGAACAATATTTTGTTACAGTAAAGTTTATTGAGTAAATGTAAGTTAACTCACATGAATATTGTGGGTTCAATAAAAATTTAATAGTATTTTTCGTGAATTCAAGGATTTATAATTTTTTCTATTTGATATTCCCAACTCTGTTTATTCACAAACCCATGTGATTTCCCATTTATGTGGTACAGTACGTCAGGTATAAATAAAATAGTTTTGCACACAGTTAAGTGAAGAGGTACATAGGGAAAAGATTATTTTAGTTTGTATGCATTTAAAATGTTAATAGTGTGATAAAAGGTGGGTACGCCTTGTATTATGTTGATGTTCAAAACCTGATTAACTGTAAGGCTGAGTTGGATGTAGTTCCTATATATGTAGAATTGTTTCATTTCATATTTAATATAAAGTGGGACAGTGAAGTATTTTATTTATCTTCAGCCAAGAGGTCAGTAGCATTGAGGTAGGGATGTGGATGGTGGTCCGTTCTGGGCCTCATCCTATAAGGAACCTCTATAATAATCACCAAATATTCATAAAGATATAAAATTGAACTTAAATAACTATAATTTTATTATAACAGCAAAATAACTAATATCTTATCTTCTTACTTAATGGTCTTTTTCAAATTGTTTTACACCATCCTTAATGCAGTATGCAAATACATTGATGTTTACCTGGAACAATGGACTCTCGCCCTGGGCCTCATAGGTACAGTTCTGCGAGTGCCATACGTTATGTGTGTGCCATGTCAGAATTAGCGAAGAGTTAGTTTAGTCTGGTCTGTCTCTGCCAGCATACAACAGAACTGGATACATAATGGAAATCACACTCTTATATGCTATTATAGAAGAGGAAGGAATGAAAATTCCATCTATCATAGATTGTTTAACAAAAAGTGTTTTCTTTTTTCTTTGGGTTTTTGGGACTGATTACTTCAAGAACAAAAGTTATAAACACATTAATTATATGTATTGATATAGTCTTCCGCAGCTATCTGTGTCAATGTTTAAAACTTCATACATAGTATTAAGCTGCCTATTTTATAAAATCTCCACATTACATTAGCATTCACTGCCATAATCTTCAGGAGCTACTTAAAACAGATCTTAGTAGCTCCTAAGGAAGTTAGCAGCAAATGCCAATGATACCAGTTTTTATAAAATGACTAGATGGCTTAATACCCCAACAGAAGTTTTAAATACTGATTAATTATAGTCGCACACAGTCCACTATACATTTTTCAAATTTAATAACATCTTAACACTTAACAATTTTTTTGAATGCAAAATAATATTTTTTAAATCGATGCTGTGTATGTATTGCAACATCTTAAAACTAAATTGTCATTAAGGTTTTGTTATAGTTGTTGTAGCACAAATGTTTGTCCTTGGGTTTTGTCATCAGTCACCAGGTGCTGGGTTTCTAGGAGAACTGACAGAGATACATAAAAGTTGAACTTCTTTTGGTAAAACCTCTTAGTCTGTATCTTAAGTAAATAAAAACTAGTACATACAAATTTCATTTCATCACTGATTTGCTGAGGACATTTGTGTGGTATATTTTAAATTCCCATTAGGCAAATATAATAGAAAATTGCATGATACCTGAAGATAGCACTTGAAACATCACACATTGGGAGACAGCATTCTGGACAGCTAGTCATTTTGACTCATTATCAAACTAATACACTTCATCATAACATCATAATAATCAGTACATTGTATGGTGATCATAAAAACTAAATGTTCTCAAAATGTTTTGTACAAGACTGTTATTTATAAGAAAACAACACAAATGACATTACAGATTGCTTACAGTCAACTCCACATGAATGACAGACTCGCAGCTGCATCTAAACTATCATATACAGTAAGATGTGAGATCACAAGTGAGCAAAGATGCTCTGAATGCTGCTTGGGTGTGGACCATGTCTTGAAAATGAATCATTTTACAGATTATTTGCTGTCATCTACACATTAGAGTACATCACACAAATGTTTCCTTTAGTGAGTGACATGTTTACTTCTGAAAATTGCAAGTTTCATGTTTCTTTAAAAGTAATACTACAGGAAATTGTGTGACCAGATATTTAAGATGTCAAATAACTAGACATATGAATGAAGATAAGATTACAACCTACATAATGGGAATAATGAAGAGCACAATAATATGATTATGAACAACTGAGTTACAGCTAACTTTTCTGAATTCAATGAATTTGTTCAGTATTTTAATCTGCCATGATCCTTTTTTTATACCACGCTATATTAAATCCACTCATAAATATTTTTAATAGTTCTTTATCGGAAGGGGTGTTTTCTAAAATATTTAAGAGAGCTAAAGTGAAACCTTTACACAAGAAAGGAAACAAACTTAATATTGGAAATTACCGACCAATATCTCTAATACCCACTTTCTCAAAAATCCTAGAAAAATTGTTCTATAAGCGTCTTCTACATTTTTTATCAAAATATAACATTCTCTCTGACGATCAACACGGTTTTAGGAAATGCTTTTCCACTACAAGCGCCATATTTTCCTTCTTAAACGTTACCACATCTCTAGACCATGGAGAAAATACTCAGAGTGTTTTTCTTGACTTATCCAAAGCATTCGATGTCATCGATCACGGAATTCTCCTTACCAAATTGCATTCTTTAGGCATTCGTGGACTTCCACATCAATGGCTAACTTCTTATTTAAAAGATAGATATCAACAAGTAGAAATATCCTATACTAAAAATAAAATACTTGAGCGTTGTCTTTCAGAAACAAAGCCACTTACTTGCGGAGTACCCCAAGGATCAATTCTCGGCCCTATACTCTTTTTATTGTATGTGAACGACATGTCATCATCCACATCAGATTGCAAAATGGTTCTTTTTGCTGATGACACTAATTTACTATGTAAACACGCCAATGCTCAAAAAGTTTTGTCTAACCTTTCGACTTGGTTCCATGCAAATCGTCTCATTGTAAACACTGACAAAACAGTGTCTATGTCATTTCACAATAGTATCACAAAATCTTTACCCCAGGTTTCTCTTTCTTTAAACGGAACACAATTAAAAACTGTTACAAATACAAAATTCTTAGGTCTCCATATTCAAGACAACCTCAAATGGAATTGTCACATTGACAATCTTAATTCCCAATTAAGCAAATTGTGTTACGCATTCCGAATCTTAGTTAACGCAGTTAGTCCACGTATTTCCCGTTGCGTATATTTTGCAAACGTTTACTCCCATTTACGTTACGGCATTACCTTCTGGGGTAATTCCGGTCAGAGTATTCAAACTTTCAGAATTCAGAAGAGGATAGTTCGGATAATTTGTAAATCTCACCCCCGAATCTCTTGTAAACCTTTATTCAAGGAATTAAATATATTCACACTTCCCTGCATTTATATTTATGAAACAGTCGTG
>NNCF01127073.1:54018-84666 GCA_002313205.1 Laupala kohalensis | reverse complement strand
TACAGTACCTGGTGGGGGAAGGGGGAGGGGAATCGGGAACTGCCACGCGCCCTGTGGCCGGTTTTTGAACTTGGTAGTTAACATATAAGAATGTTAGGAGCGCTGAAAGCTGTTAATACTCTGTTAGTATGGGAGAGGGGCGTCTGGTTTATAGTCTGTGCCCATGACTCTGAAATACCAGTTCCACAGCCACCTTCTAATTTACATGACATCCTGAGTGAGTCAGAGGACTCAGACACATTAGTTTCCCAGGACAAATCTAGCTCAGATTTTCCTGTTGACGAGGGACCTCAACTTTTTTCTCAGAGCGAGCTCAACAACCTAGTAAGACACTTAGGTCTTTCGAAAGATGCAGCCAAATTGCTAAGATCAAGGCTAAAAAACAAAAACCTGCTATCATCTGGGACCTAATTTTCGTGGTACAGGCATCGAGAGAGAGAATTTACTCAGTTTTTCTCCAAAGTAGGAATTCTGGTTCGTTGTAATGATGTTCATAGGCTCATGAAGTGCTTTGAAATATAATATGATTCTTCAAAATGGCGCATATTCATTGATCCTTCGAAAAGTAG
Organism: Laupala kohalensis; assembly: GCA_002313205.1. Classification (NCBI taxonomy): domain Eukaryota; kingdom Metazoa; phylum Arthropoda; class Insecta; order Orthoptera; family Trigonidiidae; genus Laupala; species Laupala kohalensis. Next base: position 84,097 of record NNCF01127073.1, on the reverse strand, counting down.
CCTCAAATCAGTCTTCCTGCGTAACGAAAATGTATTTGCATCTCTTCCTGTGGGACATTCGGTTCATATGGGAGACTTGGCTACGATTCTTGAGAAAATCAAATATCAAGAGCATCAATGAATGGTGTGTGGAGATCAAAAAATACTAACCATGTTGTCAGTAACCATGTTGTCAGTAGGGAGGTTATACAAAATATGTTAACAGACAGCTCATGCAGGGAAGCACTCGCACCAACTAGACGCTTGACACATTGATACTGAGAAAATGACGAAGAACGTTCTAGTTTTTAAATTATCGAAGAGTGTCCTTGATCTCTCGATCATGAACATATTGCAAACACTGCCCCCACGATTAAAATATTTGTCATACTTTACAGATGGGGCTTTCCAGTTACTCCAACGGCTGACTGTAGTCGACTACGTCAACTTTGCGAGCATTTCATTCATGAAAAAAGTTAACTGTAGTCAACTTCGCTTGACTTTGCTGAGGAGGAAAGTTGAGCGCAGTCAGAATAATCGATAGTATCATAAAGACCCAGAAGAATCGCGCTGTGCTGAGGATGAGAGTTGAATCCAGTAAGAAGATCCGAATTAGAAGAATCGCCAAGTAATTAACTGTTTATTAAGCGTTTTGTGACAGTTTACCTCAATTATCATTTCTGTAACCCAACGCGTATGCGCGAACCCAGAAGTCGACTTCTACACCATTTTTGCATTCCATTCACGTTTCCGGGCAAAGTTGACTACAGTCAGTCAAGGGTTGACTACATTCAACTTATCTGCTTGTGATTGGAAATCCTCAAGACAAAAGAAATACATAAACGTACACAAAGTATACTAAGACATTATAATTACATAAATGTGTATTGCGAAAGCGTGTCTGTCTGTTACCTACCTAATCACGACTAAACCACAGAACCGATCGTGATGAAATTTAGCGAGGAGATAGTTAATATGTACAGGATGAACATAGGCTAACTTTCATTTTTTTAATGTATGAAAAGAAATATAAAAAATGAAGTTGAAGAAAAATGTCTATGAAATCGGAGGAAAAATTGGCCATATTCACATACGCTGCCTAAATCGTTAAAGATTGATGACAAGCAATATTGTTCGCCTCGAAGAGTTTTATAAAAAAAGTCCGCGACGGCATATGTCTATCTAATAAGGTTAATTTAAATCATCGAAAAAACTTTATGAAAAATAGAAGTGTTCAATTACTTCGATTTAAGGGAGGAATTTAAGAAGGAAAAAATAAATGTTTACCAATTTAATGGGTTCTTTGTTTTGCGCATTTAACAAAGATTAATAAGATCTTTAAATGTAAAGTTTGGACGAATGGTTTAGATTTTATAAGTGTTTTAATGAAATGGTGCAACCGTGAGCCGCAGTTTTATCTTGCATCGGAAGCAAAAATTCGATCTGCGAGGCTTCCAGTGACTGGGTTCCTTGATCTAACGATTAAAAGGAATTCCGGGCAACGCCGGGTAATCAGCTAGTAAGAAATACATAAACACACATATAGTATACATACACATAAGAAATACATAAACAATACATGGTATACATACTCATAAGGAATACATCAATAAACACATAAGAAATACATAAATACACACATATACATAAGAAAAACTCAAACACACAGGTAGTATACGTACACATAAGAAATACATAAACACATAAAAAAATTAGATAGCATATGAAACTTTACAATAATCCCAGCATACCAGCAAATTGAGCAGTAGTCGAAGCAGGCAGGATTTTAATTAAAACATCCACTACATTTTCCCCAGCGTCAATGTACTCAAATTTGACAAAATTTTCTTCCATAGCAGATTGCAACACTCGGGCTTCTATAACACGAAGCGTTGTCCTCTTGGATGTTTCCTCTCCTTTAGAAATCAGAATATCCCCTATGTTGTCTGCATATACTGTAGATGGTTGAGACATGAATATCTCCTGACCAACATCCTCCAGAAGTACATTCAACCATTTAAGATCTCTGAGAACACTCACCATGGACACTACTTCAGCCTCATTGTTATTGGTAGCAAATCTACTTTGAGTGACACTTTTCCAAATTACAGCTAACAAAATTACGTATCCAGTAATAGACATTGTATTACCAATGTCTCTAGACCAATTTGCATCTACATATGCTCTAACAGGTCCTCCAGTCACTCTATAGCACAAGGACATTTCTTTGGTATGCTGAAGATACCACAGCAAATGTTTAACATTTTTCCAATCTTCTACAGTTGGTTTCTCATTCATTAGAGAATATTATGTCAGGGTTGGTTTCTTATACATTCGAGAACATTACGTCAGGGCGGGTAATATCTGCAATATATCTAAGCTACCTATGGCACTCCTAAATGTTGTTACATCACAAGGTCCATCGACACTGAGTTTTGGCATATCTTTGTGTTTTGTTGGCATAGTCAGTGGTGTTCTAATTCCCTTACAATTTTCTAATTTATGGTCTAAAAGTAAACTATTTATATAATTTGTTTGACTCATCCTTAGAGATCCATTACCTTTTCTCTCAAACTTCACTGATAAAAAAATTGAAGGGAAACCCAGATCTCGAACTTCAAGTTTCTGAAACAAAAGTTTGATAAAACATTCCACTCTTTTGCGCTTCCCCCAGATACCTAGATCGTCAACGTAAACAGTCACAAATAACTGCTTGCTCCCGTGAACATACAAACAATTATCACTCACTGCTCTCTCTAATGTTTACTTTGTCAATATATTATGCAGAAGCCTATTCCAGTCCCTCCTTGCTTGTTTAAGCCCATACATACTTTTGTCTAATTTACATACAAACTCAGTGTGATTCGTATCAACAAAACCAGCAGGCTGCTTTATGTAAATATCTTCCTTGATCTCACTGTTAAGGTAAGCACATTTTACATCAATGTGATGACAATCCCAGTTATTTTCGGTTTACAATGCACACATTACTCTTATTGCATCTCTATTAAAAACAGGACTGAATGTGTCAGAAAAATGAACACCAGGCACTTGATTATACGCCTGGGCTACTAAACGAGCTATAAATTTCTCAATGTTGCCATAATTTTACAATTTTCAGGTTCTTTTACTAATTTCCAAGTAGCATTTTGTTTGTGGTTGAATATTTCTTCCTCTATGGTCATTATCCACTCAGTCCTATATTTACTACTTAGCGCCTCTTCAATAGTTTTAGGATCGGACACTTCACAGATTTTCTCTAATTTTGAAATTCTACAACAGGGCATATTATATGGAATTTTATCTTGTTTCACTCTAGCAGATCTACAGACTTCATTATTTTCAATTACGGTCTCGATTACAAGCTCATCTCTGACAATAGATTTTTCTTCACCACTCTCTTCCTCACTCATCATCATCATTATCACTAATTAATTCAACAATTGAAGGAGCACTATTTTCTTTACACATTTTCATTGAAAAAATATGCTCTCTGAACTTAGCATGTATAGAGTACACAATACATTCTTCTTTCAGATCCCATAGCTTATACCCCCATCTGGATTTGGGATACCCTAGCATAATACATTCAATGGCACAACGTTTTACTTTGTCTCCCTTAACATTTTCTTTGAATGCTCAGACCCTACTCCCAAATACTCTGACTCTTAATTTCTTTATGGGAAAATTCCTTATCAAAAAACAGCTCATATGGTATAGCCCCCTCTGTGGCTTTAGATGGACACAAATTTTTGACATGACAAGCAGTGCCTACAGTCTCTGTCCAAAGAGACTCAGGCACGCCTGCATGTATTTTCATGCACCTGGCACTAGCCTCTAACTGTTGGTTAAGCCTAGTGCAACCCCCCTTTGCTGATGAGCTCCTGCAATACTCAACCTCCTCATAATGCCATGTTGATTTAGATAATCACTGAAGTCTTTACCAATGTATTCTCCCCGTCCATCAGATTGGAAACTCTTTATTTTACCTTTTAGACTGTCAACTCTAGTCTTAAAGCTCACAAAACGGTCGAAGACATCACCTTTTCTCTCTACCACTTCACTATACCTGGGAAAATCATCAAATCAATCAGTTTTTATCAAAAATTTGTTTTTATTTTGGAAAAACCCTATACGTGATAGAATGTTATGGCAGTCATTTTTAGAATCTATGACCTTTAAAACACATAATTCAGCAAAAATGTTCCATGTAACGGGAATTTCTTTTTTTCAGACCTGTGTTACTTTTTTTTTCATTGTTGTATTTGTAAATGGGAAATATAGCGTGCTATTGAAGCTTATCTACATGGAGCGATAGGAGTTAGGAGTTGGGTGATAGGCAATTGTTAGTAGGTGGGCCGCTTAGCTGGGTTTACCAACAACTTGGTCCATGTGGAGGAGATAGTAATAGTTAGAGTTATTGATACTAGGAGGAGCTGGATAGAGGAAGGAAGGTTTGCTTTTCAGTAGTCACAGCTATATGAACTGGGACATTAATGTGAAAAGCTACAAATTTTCGCCATTGGGAATCGAACCCGGGATGACTTGGTAATGAGCGACAACACTACCACCTGCGCCACCGGTGGGGTTACCTGTGTAAAGTGCGAAATAACTAAAACACAGCTAAGTAGAGATGAGCTATTTGTCCGTATTTGCTCTGTGGCAAATACACGAACACCCGTATCCGTCCTCTTGTCGGTTTTTAGTCCCACAACAAATAATTCAAATAAGGCAAATATTTGCGTTGACCGTCCACTTTCTTTTTTATTTTTTGGTTAGCCATGGTTCGCTCAGTAGAGCGCGCACGATCGAGATTGATATTCTGGTTACTTAACATATACTTTAGACTTACTTTGTTATATAATTTTTGTTTTTATAACAAGGGACAACATTTCTATGGACTGGAATAACGAAACAGTTTTACGATTTCTAGAATTATATCTGATGCATCCGTGCATTTGGGTACATGAGTCATCAACATACACCAGCACCTTGTTTACCGTGGTCTTTTCGTAACTATATATTGTAAGATTTGATTAATTTACAATAAATAATCAAAGTTAATAGATTATTTTCAGTACAAAATGTATTTCAAACGAACGGTGGCCGCAACCACAGGCGGCAAACGACAACTTCTCACATTTTCGTTCGAGCTCATGTTCAGGCAGCTCAGATTTTAGAAAGTTCTTTCGTTCGAGATGCAGCTCACATCTCAGAATATTTTCAAGTCGAGACTCACGTTCGGGTCATAGAGCATTTTTGTTAGTGCTTTTAAAGTATAAGCACTTTACTAATTGTTCGCTAAGATGTTCCAACGCTAAAACATTCAGTTGTAACAACAACGTTGTTGAACATTCTGCCGAATTGATCTCTTCATTCGGTCCGAATACGCTGCGGTTGTTTGGTTGTGGTTTTTCGCACGGGGCCGCCCGGAAGCTCTTGGGACTCCTGTTTCGCGGAACGAACCGATGGTGTTCCGAGAATGATGACGTCACCTGCTGGAGGGACTACACGCGCCACTGATGACCTGCTGAAGTGCCGTCTGGAGGTCTGCTCTCCATTTTTCACATCGACTGAATCAGCTGTCAACTTGTAAGGTAGAGCGTAACAGTTGGTTGCATCCAACTATAGATAATAGGCGCAGTGGCGAGAAGAATAATGACTTATTAACAAATGATGAAAGCCCAAGCAGTGAACTATTGAACTTGATTATCCATTGAGAACTATGGGCAGTGATATGAAAGGGTTAATAAATCCTCAATGTAATATAATGTAATTTTCGCTAAAGGTTTTTTTTGTTTTGATGAGAGTAACTGTGTTAAATTCAGTGTACCATGTGTGTCTTTTTGGGGGTTGTAGAAGGGTAGTGTTTTGGTTGTGTGTTAACATTAAATATAACAGTTAATTTGTTTATAACGCGTTTTCCTAGTATGAACCCCAGTGTGTGTCCTTCCTTTGATTAAAATATAGGCACGAACCCAGAGAAAATATGACAAGCCGGAGGTGAATGAGGGCGATCCATTACACCATCACTTTAACTCATGCTCATTTTTTGTTTTGGTTCCCTCTTATAAATTTATCATTACGTTTTGTTACAGTATTTATGCAACATGAATTAAAGAAAAACTGTGCTGCTCGCGCTGTCAACAGGTGGTATCATTGGAATAAATAATCATATTGACATGATTGAGTTATTTTCTTGTTCAGTCCATGTGTGGATGGCATGTTTGTGATATTTGTGAAAACATAAAATCTTTTGCCAAATACAGCGAATATGCTACACAAATAACGCAATGCGTGAAGTGTCAGATAATTAAACGTTGCTGTTGCTCCACATACCCACCCTTTTCGATCCTCGTATCCTCTCTTTTCATCGGGTTTGTGTCACAGTCCTCACAATAGGGAATAGCTATCGGGGTTAAGAGTACTCAATTCCTTACAAAAGAATTACAATTAATACTATAAATAGAAAAAAAATTGATCCAAACATTTTTGATCCGTAAATAAGATAATTACGTTTTAAAACTATTATAAACGTATTCGCATTTATATTGCTTTGATTTCAAAATGTTTATTTAAAATTTGCTGGACCTATTCGTGCATAAACAATATTCATCCATGCAGTAGGAAAATGTGTGTGAGTGGACTCGTCTAAATACACTGAATGTACGATCTCTCCTCTCATCCTTCACATGCAAGTATACTTTTGCTTAGACACAGAATACCCTATGCCAAAGTTCTTCGGCAGATCGTGATTATAGTTTCCAAAGAATTTGTACATATACGGAAGAAGATATATTAGCATCACTCTCGGCAAACATGACAAAGACCAATACCTTGTGCAATTCTTCCTAATGTTGATTCTTCAACATGTTAATTCTTAGCAACCATACTTAAGGGCATAAACCCTCAAACCGAACTCTAATGCAACCAATGTCCACAGACATAAGTAAGGTAGCAGAAACGTGGATGTTATCAAGGTCGGAGTGAGAGAAGCCAAAGGGAAAGAAAATTAGTATTGCGGGTTCGTAAGGCAATCCGCCCTGGACCTGATCCTGTATGATATCTCCTAACCTAATGCATCACTTAATGTAAAATGAAAAATATAAAACTGAACTTAAATATACTATTTTATTATAACAATAAAATAAATATCTGAACACTGCATGCGAACACGCTAATGTGTGGCTAGAAATGGAGGCCACCAAAAACCGCTCCGGGCCTCATAAGAGAGAGGAACGCAACAGTCCTCTTTGCAGCCCTACGCGGTCTCATTGGCTCCATATTCATCTCGTCATTTCATTTCTTCCACTGCCTTCTTTGCATTAGAAGGACCTGAGAGACCATCGCTGAAGAGAATGTAATGAAAGCTAAAGCTAGAATGCGAAGAAAGGATCGTCTGCCTTTGACAGCAAATTCTCCATGTCCTTACTTAGTTGGAACCAGTGGCGGAACTAGGGGGGATCGTAATCAAGGGGGTGGGGTTAACCGGGGAGCATTTTTTTTTAAATTATGGTTTTACAACACAAATTTTATTAATATTACCTTTAAATAAAATGCATCTAATATATAATTAACAATCTGGTATTATTAATAACAAAAAATTATTAAAGTTAATATGGTATTATTATTATACATATTCATAAAATGAATAACAACAATTATATTATTAATAAAAATAACAAATTATAACTTATAACTATTATTAATCTCGTAACTCTTTTACAAAGTATGCCATTTATCAACTTCAATTTAATCTGTTAAGAGTTCAGGTCCAATGGGGAGAGCTATAGCCCCCTTAACCACCTCCATAGATCCACCACTGGTTGGAACCGCAAGAAATTTCACTATATAATTTTCTTCGGCGGTGATTCTTGATATTAAGGAGATCACATTTATGTTCACGTACAGGCGATGGCAGGATTGCTTTAGGGGTATACGAATGAAAGAATTATGCTGAATCCAGAAGGGCACTAGGTTTTTTTTATCACTTATGGATTGACAGAAATATTTGAAATCCATTTTTTAGTATAATGTGTTTCGTGAAAAACGAGTAGTTCTTCCATCCTTTCTTAAATTCAGTCACCCCTTCTCATAGCGGCTATTGTTTTTCTCTATCCATAACACTAAGGACATACTAAAAAAATGAAACACCGCTATACTACTGAATGGAAATTGGTGTGTGATGTATCAGAACACCCTTACTGTTCCACAGATTTGGAAGCACCTGTGTCAAATTTACAATTACATGAAGGGAAATCATATTAATTTTACTTTAAAAGTTATCATGTTAATTATAAATGGGAATAAAACATCAGTTAGTTTTCATGAAAACATTTGCATTCATATGCTCACTATCATGTCATGTAGTACTTTTAATTTGCCTGGATGTACTGTCTTTCGTTAGCAAACGAACTAAAATTGTAACAGCTTGTTTTATAATTGTCTCTGAAAACACTGAACTAAGGTTTTAAAAAAGGAAGTAGTCTCATTCGCCATATCTAATCACATTTGGTGCAGTATAGGAGAACATGTTTTATCGTGGTATATCTAAAATTTTAAGATTGAATGTAAAATGATTTTGGTCTTATTTCTTTATAAACCCACAACATTTATTACAAACTACTCCGTAATTTATTTACAACACGTTGTATGACTGAACTACTGAGTAAATAATTCTACTTAAGGAATAAATATAGCTTTTCATCTACTAAGAAGTGATAACAAAAAGTATGTGTAACATAAGACATATTGCGTCCTGAATGCAGTAACTTCACTAACACGAATGAATGAATTTATTAACTAAATCAATAAAATAATGTGAAAATATACTTATACTACAAACTTATACTTGACACCATGTCAAGACAATCTACTGAGATCAAAAATGATGGATGCAATGGCTCCAAAAGAACTGAACGTACGTTTATTTTTGCTGAACAGGGAGAGCGAAAGTGTTTGCAACTCGATTGTTCGTAAATTAAACAGAAGGCACACAATACCACAAACTAACTAAAATCTGCTGATTTTCAAATAGAAACAATTTCATATGACTTCCAAGCTAAGAGACTTTCCGAAGATTTCAAGTTTGATACCACGAATCAAAATGTACCTGTCCGAAACCAAAATTCAGTTTAAAATGAAAGACATTCACTTCCTGTATCAAGTACTGTCAACAAATCTCAAATGCACTCAAATTCAGGGTTAGTAATCTATCAATACAACCTGTATTTTCTTATAAGGGACTTAACTTCTCACTGCATATCCAAGGCATTGAAATAATTATATAAATAAAAAATTGTAAGTTTTTTATCAACAACAAAAGTTATCAGAAAAACATTCAAATGGAAATTTCACCATTGTAATAACTGTTTTTGAAGAAGTTCTTCATTAGTTTGATTCTTTCTTTTGGATAAATGATTGTTGCATTGAGTTGAATTGCAATGTACAATTTAAGTTTTATTTTGTTCCCTTTTTTCTTTGTTTTACCATAATTTAAGAAAGTCGTATTTTTATCGGTACACGTTTGCAGCTTTGAAAATTACTGGCAAAATTCCGAAAATTATTAGCACATTGAAATACAAAATCTCATCTGTGTTAGATGACATACCTGAATTTATAGTTTTATTTTACTATTATATAGTAAAATATTTATTTTATTTATAGTAAAATACAGTATATTTATATTTATTATCTACTCGTACATATATTCAACAGCACATATTTTATCAAAATTAGTTTCCATAACATATAAAGCTAATATAAAGCCTTTACACCAAAAAGGAATTAAAAATAATGTCGGTGACTATCGACCTATTTTCCTTCTGCCTATTATATGAAAATCTTGGAAAAAGTGCTTCATAAGCGTTAGCGACTTCGAGACTTTTCATCACATAATAATATTTTCTCTAGCAATCAGCACGGTTTAAAAAATCGTTTTCCACAAATATATTCTTTAAGTGATGTTACCATATCTGAGTATGGGTGAATCCTCAAGGGAATCCTCTTTCCAAAATATTCGATATAGACCACAAAATTCTTCTTTGAAAATTGTTTTCTTGCGGAATTCGTAGGTAAGCGCAGCAATGGATAATTTTCTATTAACACATAGGTGTCAACAATTCGAAATTTCGTATAATAAGAATCGAGTACTTCAGCATTAAATTTCAGAACATGCACTGACATTTGAAAAATTGATAGAATATCTAAAACAAAACAAACAAAAATCATTAGAGAGGCTTTCTGTATTCTCTTTGATGGAGATCCAGGTCATACGTAATTTGCCTTTGTGAATGATACTTTGTAGCAACAAATGTCCCTTACATGGACCTGTCACGCATTTAGGTTCTTTTTCTCTCGTGTTTTCTCCCATTTCATATACTTTCCCGAAAAAAGAAAAATACTTCGAGTTTATTTATAAACATTATGAAACAATAATAGAACATGAGGATAATTCTAACGGGTGATCAGTTCACTTCCTCTCGCAAAATGATTGCCATCATATATACCACGTGAGCGTACAATACCACACATGTGCAACATAACAGTATTTTAAATTAATGTGCTTCGCCTTGCTTGGTTGCAACAGTTTCTGCGAATCTACTGCACGAAAAGAAAAGTTGAACGTTAAGCTGTGGCGTACATTGACAACACATTTGTTCGTTGTGTAAAAAGACTGATACTACAAAACTACGAAATTTTGCAGAAAAAATTCGTGCACTCTGGAAATGACAATGACATTTTCGAATTATTAAGTGCAACCTCCAGAGGTACCCATTATGGTGGTCCATTGCGAAAGTTGTGCCTGAGAATGTTTCATTTATTTTTTATTACAGTTTTAAGGATTGTTTGGGAAATATTTTTCAAGATTAATATTTTAACTGAGTGGTTTACTGAGTGTACTTAAAATTTTCGAAAATTGGTTAGCCGAAGTAACGCTTATAGAGGGTTTTCGAATATCATTAGGGTCAGTGAATTAGAGGAAAGCATTAATAAAGAATCTTAAAGGATACAACGATAATTCGAAGGTTAAATTTTTATAAAAGGCTGAACTATTTTCATAAGCATACGGTTCAAGTTAAGCAATGCTGCGATATAGCAGTGTNTATATATATATATATATATATATATGAGCTATATTCAAATACAATTTTTTTTAAGTAATTAACTTTCAATTAAATTTATACGAAAAAAAATCCGAATCCTTTTCTGAGTGTATTTCGTACTCTCCAGATCTCCTGATGATGGGAAGATACGGTTAATTTTCGAAGGTGGATTAACGCATTCGATCTTGGGAGAGGGGGCACCCTTGGAAACCCCAGTGAAAAGATACGAGAGTCAAAGTCCAAATTCTTCAATTATGTTAAAAATAATTACAAAATATTCAATGCTGATTTTATTACATAAAAAATTTGTTATCATACGAACTCATTCCTCCGTTTAAATCTAATCTCACATCACGTTACTTCAAATGTAGTGTCACATCACAGTGCACATCATTTAGGAATTGATTCACTCCTTGCAAATATTTACGTAATTAAAATGCTTGCAAATCATGCCTCATTTCACGTGTTGTAATTAAAGTGTTTCTCCTACTGTCTGTTCACAGTTCAGTTGATAACGCGGACAAGCAAAACCCGTGCTTTTACGGAGATCTTACACAACTTGCCCGTCTGAAAACATCAATTCGCGCTCAGTCACATCAAATCTTCCATTTTCATCTTCATATCATATTCCGTATATCGATTCTGCTCTTCCTGTTTTAAGTACCTCTGGTAATTTTCATTTATTATATTACAAATTGTTTTGTTTTTCAATACAAGCAGAACTGCTTGCCGCACACCGCAAATATTCGCTGCTTCCGTATGACATACCCACAAAATTCAGACATTTTATAGAAAATGTTTGAAATGAAACTATAAATTCAACTAACACTCAAAACTTTCTCGTTTACACTTATCCTCCGCTCAAAAAATACGACTTTTCCTAGCAATGAAACTTTTCCATGTCAACAACATTTATATTTTTCTTGTTACATTTTATATTATGGTATGAAAAGTTGAATAAAATGTTATTTAGGCGCATTCTATCTCAATCCAACATCAATTTTTTTCTTCAACTGCGAAATCACATAATTCCTTGACCATTTATGAGTTAACTAAAACTCGTTCACAATAGGCGAAACAACTATGCTTCTCTTCTGGATACGAACTAGCGCGACAGTTTTCCTTAAGACTCGTGCCGTCAACTACACTGAACGGGCAATATTTCACCTCATGGTGACAAAAGTTACAGGACTGCGTTCAAAGATGGGATTCACGTGGGTGCGGCGCAGCAGATAGCTCGGGCAAGGATTGTGAACGTTTAACAACCGAATCTAGACAATCAGTGGACTCTGTGGTGGATGGAATGGTGACGTCACGTACGGTATCATTCGTAGTGATACGCGTGACAGGTCGGAAGCGACCGCGGAAGTTGCTTCCCCACGAGGAATGTAAATGCGCACCCAGTCGCTGACGCACGCGATGCTCTCCCACGGCGAAGAATAAGAAGAGCACGACGCCTTGGAACGTCGCCGTGAGACAGAAGAGATAGGCGCACACGATGGACGCCGAGAAGATGCCCAGCAACCACGTCAGGCTGAAGAGGAAGATGAACGCCACACAAGCGAGAACCTTCCTCAGGAAGATGCGCCGATCGGCGGTTTTCGACCTCCGGGATTCCGCGGCCAACTTCTGGAAGGGCTGCGGAGCAGAGAGAAGCTTTTAAATAACTTTGAGTGCGAACAATTCTTGACAGTAATGTATTGACCAGAGATTCCTAAACAGTCTCTAAGGGTATGAAAAACTCAAAAATTTAGTAATTTTACATTTATAATTAAAAAGGATACGCGTTACGTATAAATAGTAATACAAAATGAAGTATTCACTAACACTAACTTAACATTAATGTGGTAATTACGTCTTGCGACCTCACTTATAAGCAAACCAATTTATTAGAAAGCGACGTCAATTCACAAAGAGAAGTAGAAAAATGTCTGACTCTTGGACATAGTTATTCGTCGGTATTACCCACCAATTGCACAAGAACTATTGCATTTATTCATTTATAACAACTAGATTTGAATAATAGAAGATTTTTCACTAACGAATTCAACAAAGATTAAGTTAAGATTCTAATAAAACTGCGAGAAATGGGTTTCAATACACGAAAAATAAGTGTATTATTTTAGGATTCGTTATGTTGACAAAATTGTTGTTATTTTAGGATTCGTTATGTTGACGAATATGATTCGTATTAAAAATTAGGATTCGTTTATGTTGACAAAACAATGATAATACTTAACGTCCTTTTATAAAATCAAGTTGTCACAAAATGAGTTTTTCAAAAATTTGAAGACATTTTGAACCCACCACTCGTAGAGACTTGAAATTTTGGGAACATTTAGAATAGCAGTAGAAGAACCTGTATTTAAAACATTACTCCTGCACCTCAAAAATTCCGGGATATGCGATAGATTTTTTTCTTCTTTGAAATAATTGATATATTTATGGGGATTTTTTCAGTCAAAAAACAAGGGATCAAATTGAAAAAAGTTTCTTGGTTAGATGAAATGATTTTCTCTAAAGAGGGGCTACTTTCAGAAGCTAATGTTGGTTTAAAATTAAGACAAATATTTTTGAAGATAGGGTACGCTATACAGCGAGTGAGGTGTTAAAATATTACGAATGGTAATATTTTATGGGTATCTACATGGAAATGGAGGAACTAAGTCATCGGGTTAGGGGGTGCTTTTGTGTACCTTATTCTGGGGTACACTATGAAATACTGATGTTGCAACGTAACAAACTTCACAGCCAAATTAACTTTAGATCTGTCAAGATTGTAACAATTCGTGAAATGTCTAACGTTTCTGGAGAGATTGCATAATCTGGCGACATTAGAGTGTGTGTCCTGGGTGTCTAGGTACTTCGCGATACACTTACTAAGCTAAATGGTCGCATACGTAGGTCAACACGAATATGACATAACAACCACACCCTACTCATCGCGATATTTACTTTTTATCAGAATTATGACAATATGTAAAATTCAAGAAAGAGATTTTTTAGAGAAATCTGATTTTCAACAACCGCCTTTCCTTGATTATTTTTTCGTTAGTCACCATTCTTTGTTTAGTATGAAAATAAAATCATCAATATGACTAAATGCTCTTCGTGGCAAAAAATGCAAACCAAACTATCAGTGGTCGTTGTATCGTATCATTTCATTTGTTTGTACTAGATATGGGAGTTTGTTGACAACAGATAAAGGCACCCTTTAAACTAACACTTTTCCTGACGTCCTCGTTGGCAAGTACAGAAGTTAAAGTGAACAAAGTAATTCTCACATAGCGTGATTAAAATTAAAATTAAAACGTGACAAAGGTGTGAAAGTCAAGATATTTACTTCATACTTGGGTGTTTCTGGAAGCTGTACTGGGTAGAAAGATGGATTTATATTATTTTCTTCTGTATAATCTATCATCGCTTTAAGTGCCCATAAGCGTCATTCCTAGAATTTACATAATGCATTCTGGCAAACCGTCAAATCAGTATCGTTTTCAAAGTGTATGTGTTCACAATAATAGATTATGTTAGATCTACATCTACTAACGTGTTTTTCTATATTACAATGGAGAAAAATAATTTACAATAGGACGCCATTTCTGACGATTCTTCACACTCAAATCAAGAACTTTTTTTTTTACAAATGCCATGACCACAATTATAAGAAATACATGTTTATACCGTTGAAAAATATCGAAAATGAACCAAACAGAAGAAAAAATAATGTTTATTCCTTCTATTCTTTTGATACCAGGAATTCTTTCTCGCGTCGGTCACGGTGTAATGTACGTATGTATTCATTTCACACAATACATAATAGTTTTTTCAATTAAAGAGTTGTGTGGATGAAGTTGTTAAGAAATATTTTCTCAGATAAATGAATATTGAGTTTTCGCGTTGTATTTTCTTCCTTGAATTTGATATAATGATAAAGTTTAATATTCAATAATTTAAAATCACAAGTCACATGCTTTTTGAGATTCTCTATGTTTTCATGAGTCTTTTTTACAATGAAAAAAAAACGTACCGGACGACCCGACGACTTCAATAATGTGTTGAAATAGAACATAATTTACTCAAAGGATTTTAATTTGCGTTTGATTTCCAAATTCCTGATAATGATGTTATAGTTCTTGTTTTCATGTTAATTAGGGTGTAATGATAAAGTGAGGGTGTAGTGTAGTGAACTGATTTCTTTGTGTGATTTGATCGTACGGTTCGAGTTTGTAAGTCTAGAAGAGTCTCGTGTAACACAACCTCCAGAGTATCGAACATATTTATAATCGAAGTATATTTTTCGTTTAAGTTTTGCTTTACATGTGAGTTTGTAATTTCATAAATATATCATATCGGTTACCATGAAGTGAAAAGTAATAAATTCGTTAATATATTTTTCGATAAGAATCTTCCCTAACTTACCGTCATCCAGCAAGGTATGAGTCCTAGAGCTCGCATCAGGAGAGTGAAAATCACCAAGTTGATCGCCACCACTATCACAATGGGAGCTAGGACCGTGATGTAGAAAGCGATACCACTAGGATAGCAGAATCCTCGACTCTGTGCTTCTCTCGTGTACGACGAAGGTGATATGGATGCAAGGAGGACCACCATCAGAAGCGGAAGGCCCCAAGCCACCAAACCAGCTTTCAGCGCCAGGCGCCTCGTAAGGGACCCTGTCAACTACAGAAAGAATAAGATGACGATTGAGAGGGTTCCCCCACTTTAGAGCAAAGCCGAAGTATTTAATAATATGTTTCTCATGACCCGTCATTTGACCACACGTAGTATTGCTAACTGGGACACATAGCTAAGCCGAACACGTTCTAAAATAAAAAATATCATGGAATCACACTGAAATATATTTGAATATACACAGTTACCAAATTACGAAGCTCCAAGCATTAGTCTCTGTGCCAAGGGAAACACAAATAGTTTTATTGTCAATACAAAATATAGAAATTGACGTAAAGTTGTATATGTTGTCTTCTACTCTAATATTTTTTACTTTTCGAAGTATCAAAATGTATTTATGAGACAAAAAATATAATTTTCAATATTTGTTGTAAGTTATTTCGTCATTTGTATCATTATGCTGACCCGTGAGGAGAAAACGAAGCAAATTTAATAGATACCATTTTACCTCGAGTGTTTTGCCATAGCCGATGTGTAATGATTATGTATTTCTGAATGTCACCGTGGATTTATATAAGTCATTTAACCAAATCATTTACATTAAGGGACAATTACTGTTTTGCTTTCCGATAAAGTAATAAATAAAAGAAGTATTTTAACTGTCCAAAAATAAGATAAAATATATCTAGTTCTTTGCAAATCGAACCTTCGAGAATCTACTTCAAAGGTAAAATACATCATTCAGGATATCGGAATAATGTCGGTTTTAGATACTGAAAACTTCGATCTTTGAATTATTATTTATGTTCTTTCATACCTCGAAGAGACGAATACGATAAATGCACGAAAACAACCCGTGTGAATAAGAATTATCAAACTCTTTTCCGATAATCTGGATCCTCAAGATTAGAGAAACTACAAACATTTGGCAAAATAACTTTTTTTCATTAATGGTGTTCAGTTATTCCTCACTTCTATGAGTAACATTGAAAAGAAAGAAACATTTCCTNTTCCTCACTTCTATGAGTAACATTGAAAAGAAAGAAACATTTCCTTGAATTTTTCGTGAGACAAATGTCGAAGCTTCAAAGTCTCTGAACTAGCCGAAAAACTCAAATAATGTTCATTGTTCAATAAAATTATGTCTAAATGGAATTTCAGAAAAAAATTCTTGGTGGTGCTTAGGTCCACCCTCGAGAATATATGTGCCGAATTTTGAAGGTGTTGTCCAATCCCGTCTCGCCCTGTAGTGGACATACTAACAAAGACACATTGACAAAAGGACACACAATACGGATTTTTCTTCAGTCTTCTCATAATTCTAAGTAACTTACAGTGGAGAAGCGCAGATAGTGCACGAACGCAGCAGTCAATGACCAAAGGAATGATGCGAGGACGGCGTAGTGCAGCAAAGCTCCGTAAATGCGGCAAGCCGAGGAGGTTGGCTCAATAAAATGCAGGGCGGTGATAAGAAACAGAATCATCGTCATTGCTACAGCAGTGGTGAGATTGAGGAGTACCTAAGCAAATACATAATTCAATTAGAGTTTATGCGTCGCTTGTCCACTGTCATCGTCACTCCTAGTGATAGCCAGTAGAAATTGAAGTTTCCTTTTGCAAAAAAGGATCTCAGAATGCATCTACGAATCTCTTTTATTCGCATGGAACCAAAGAAAAAAGAAAAAACACAAGTCGTACATTTCCCATAATCAGGTATGAATAAACCAATTGAATTTCACATATGGCAGACGAACTTTGTGGTCTCGGAACACGGAGGAGATATGGGCATCATCACGCTCCGATCACTAGATATCCGGGATAGAACCGGTACTAATTCCACAGCCGGGTCAATAGGTCTTGGAGTTACAATGGGCATTGAGGGATAAGTTGAACTCTCACATGTTATCCAGACAGCAGTTGAGAACTATACCCACTTAACCATCCTGATGCAATTATGGAATTCTTAGGAGTGTAAAGAATGATGTGATGTCAGAGTATTTATAATTTTTGAATAGACACAACCTACTGTGTAACTGAATTTTGTGGCTAGCCTTATTTATAAACTTAAGCACACACGAGCAATGAAATATGTAATAAAACTATGTGAACTCACCCTATTTTCAGTCTTTTTTCTCCAGGAGGGAACCATAAATGCCGTGAGAAAGACGCCCACTATTCCAAACAGTGACAAAACGCATCCCACCACCGAAATTATCTCCAGGGCCTTGGAGTGTACTCCAGTCATTGAGGTAGATACTAGTAGCGCAAAGTGGGAGAGATGCGTACAACGGCAAGTATCCAGGTTCTCTTGTGACTGTGGTTGTAGCTTGCACCCATCGCCCGACCAACTCTCTGTTGTCGCACAGAAAGCGCCATATGTTAATTTCATATAAGTACATTTGTTTAAAGTAAAACTGAGTGAATTTATTTATAATAAACATACAGCAAACAAATTAGATTTTTTTTTGGGGGGGGAGGAACTATTGAACTGCAGTAATATGTAGATGTCATCTTCACACAACGATATTTAAATTATACAACCTTCATTAAAATTTCACTTTTTGCGCCCAATTTTATATTATTTTTATGGCTATGAGATATAAATTTCAAAATTGGGTCAGTTTCATGATATAGCAAGGTGTAGATAAGTTATTTCTAAAAAAACATGGAATCAGTAATAAAAATCAATACGTTCACACCGGTCTTAATAAAAATTTGATAACTAGAAGAATTAGACTAATTTACCACTATAAAAATTTGTGAAGTAAATCCATCCGTCACTTAGAATTGCGTTATGTCCGAAGTTATGCAGAATGTTTACAGCGAATTCCATTGAAGCAACTTACTAGTACTGTTCTTCCAGAAGACACAGCGCTTCTCCTGAAATGAAATACTTGTCGTTTGAGAACGGAGAATAATGTCGACGTGTCCTCCGAGAGGGAGCTTTAGTTTGGTACCACTGTCACTCCATAAAGAGAACTCCACCACGCGGCTCTCCAGGTGCCAGACTTCTTCCTCCGAAGTCCCTTCCAGGGCCGAAGATCCATCCATCCGGAGGTCGAACATCCTGCCGCTGGAGAAGACCCCATACGTAATACGCGAGCCTTCGGGTAGAGGTAGGTTGGAAGGCAGTAATGCGGCTGCTTCCACATTCTGTTGGAAAACCGTTGGAAGAATCGGACATACATGTCGTTGTTGAATCGTAGCCTTAGGTTAACACATTATAGAAAGCAATTAATTCAGTACGAATTCAAGAGAATTCAGGGTAATGTTCGATATTGACTTTAATCACGATCAATTCGTAAAATATGATAATTCACTTTAATTAGTAAGTAATCGGTCCTGTTTTCATTCAAACTATTCATAATCTAAACTAACCTTTCCACCAAAAGTTTAGGTAAAGTTAGATTAAGTTGGGTTGGGTTATATGGAAGATTGCTCCAAATAAACCACTATCCACTTACATTTCAACTTCATGATTTAAGTACTAATAAAATTCTCTCATTACAATTAGTATCAGTTTTTACCAATTCTTCGTGTCGTAAAAGTCACCATCTACCGAGTCAGTTTCAACCCCGCTTGATCAAAGTGGAATTCACCGTGATGAACCAAGCGGGTCTGCGGCAAGATGTTTCCTACGGAGGGTTCCCTATAATTACTCTCGTATAAAGACCGAAACTTTGAAAATAATATTAAGAAATGTATCAATGAATGCAGATTATTCTGTAAGAAGGGTGGAAACTAAAACGATCTATGACCACAGAGCCAAAAATTGATAAACAAGAGTAAAAGCAGATTCCTACGTTTCTCAATTTGAACATCATATGCTTACCTGGTTGGAAATACCTGAAGTTTGGCGAGCAACAGAACTCAATTTGGTCTCGGCATCAAATGGTTTGTCCCGAGAACACGAGCCAGGACATTGCAATGTGAAACCGCCAAACTTGCGTACTGCAGCCACGCCCATAGCCAATTGCGGTTTTACCTGCAAAGATTAAAAGAAATCATTATTTTTCATATTGATAGATTCTAAACAAGTAATTGTGCTTCTTTCATGAAGATCGGTAATTTGTTTTCGCTGTAGTGATACTGAATCACCCGTCACTATAGAAATACAAACTTGGATAATGCAAAAAGATACTACTTGAACTAAAAAATATACTCCATAGGAAGGACATCCACTCCGGTTACCATCACTTTAAATTTGATAATTTTCCTCAGTATTTGTGTAAACGTCCTTCAGACGTTGTACGGAGTAGTCTCTGAGAAATTACAATCCGTAAAATATAATACGAATATCTTAGAACACAGCAGGGATAGCGAACGTAAATTAAGGGATGGAAATGATTTATAGATCAAAAGTTTGTGAAAATCTATATTTACACTTCGAGATTTCTTCTAAATTTCTCTTTGTTAAGGTGAATTTAAAATTTAACATGTTTTACCGAGCTAATAATTTGTTTTGGTAACTCAAGCAGATTATAAAAATAATGGTTTTATCAACTAAATACGTGATATTATTAATAAAACGTACCTCTTCGATGGAGTTGTTAGGGGGCAGCTTCACCCTGCTCAATATTTTATCAAAGAATACTGAAAGGACTTCCAGCTGTCGCACACCATTTCGGCCTTTTCCTTCATCCGCCAAGAGATCATCCAAAGAATCCATTGTTTTCTCTATGCTCTTTCTGTCACTCTCGTAATCTTTACCTACGTTTTGAGCAATCTCTTTCAATTCCTCTTCCACGTTGTCACGTATCTCCTCCTTGCGGACACTCGATAGTTCTTGATTCGTCTCCTCACTTTTAGGGTGAACAACGTTTACCCTTTCTCCAGCAAGAAAGTCATCATTAAAAGAGATGAATGTGGAATTTGTGACGTCGATGAATGGATCGGAGACAGATACATGGTAACTATCTCTGAATACATTTTCGCATTCACACGGGTGGTTTTCTTCCAAATGAGATGATCTATCAATGATTACCTCACCAAAGTGTCCAAAGTCGACAATTTCGATATCTTTCTCTTCCACGGAATTATTCACCCATTGACGACCATACAGCAAAGTATGGACACATGAGGTTTTAATTCGAGGATGTCCCGGATACAAAATAACAGGTTCTGGAAGCACAAGGAAACGAATATGTATACAAACTCTCTCAGTAGAAACGGATAGTTACGCACCAACGGGAAGACTTCGCACATTTTCATACAAATTCGTTGAGCATTATTCAACTATGAGCATTATACAAAGATTACATTTTGTCAACACACGTACACGCACTGGGCCAAAGGGTTTTCATACTACATCCTATTTTCCTCACAACATTGCTTACATTGTTTTAAAAAGATCATTTTACAAACGTATTCGAAGAATAATGTAAAAAGATGAGTTCTTAAGTAGTTTTTTTCCCCACAATTCTATGACGTAGTAAAACGAGAGAAGCAAACAAGAAACGAATAGGACATCAAACGAATAGAAACTTATTCACTCACCTCCAGCATAATCATGACTGACTCGCCAATACCTGGCGAAGAAAGGGGATCTCCAGTAGTCCGTAGTCTTCGAGTACGACATGACAAAAGCGAAAGCGCGATCACCACAATCTATATCTCCATCTCCATCGCTGTCTCTTTGGGATGACGAGAGAGCCCACACGGCTTCCGCCGCGCACGCCATATTCATCGCACAGATCTTGAACTCTATAATCAAAATATGGTCAGGGTACGACTTATTTAGTACAAGTGCCCCGGACTGTTCATTCTGTTCCACCTTCCCCCCCCACTGCCCATCCAAACCGAATTGTATGACCTTCTGTTATATCCTTTTCCTCTTCCTCGGTCGTATTTAATACATTCAAATATGTATTTAACCGTTAGTGCGTTTTAGACATTACAACTGCTAAGATCATAGATTATTGGTATAATATGACCATGGCAGGATTTAGATGAAAGCTTCTAGGCTCCAATCCACCTCCCACCCCAAATGAGTGAAAAAAATTATTGTATTTTGTAAATAATGAATTATATTTATGGCGTAGGTTTTTCATTTGCATGGAGCAGTAAAATTGATTCTCACAGAATGGTAAATTGCCTTAATTGTTTCGTCACACAAAACCAAAGAAAGTTTTCCGTAACTCTAGAGTCTTCCGGAAATATAAACTCTCCCTCCCATAAAAGGGGAAGAAAGGTGCTTAAAAATGCTTCCTCTCGTTGAGACACGCAATTTCACACTGTGGTATCTTTCCGAAGAGCTTTAATTTACTGTACGAAAAAAGGTGCGAACCTAAAATTTTTAACACTGATCATAAACTTTATTCAGCACACGAGTGCCACAGAAGTAAGATCAATACTGTGGTGGATCTATAGGGGGGGGGCGGATCTATGGGGGATCTAAAGGGGCTATAGCACCCCCCCTCATTAGACCTGAACTCGTACCATAAAAAATTGAAGTTGAAATGGCATACTTAGTAAAAGGGTTACCAGATTAATAATTATTAGTAATAATTCTCATTGTTATTAATAATACCATATTAATAAAATTAATAAAACTAATAATACCATGTTACTAACTTTAATAAATAATTGTTATTAATAATACCAGATTGTTAATTATTTATTTGATGATTTCATTTAAGGTAATATTTGTAAAATTTGTGTTGTAAAACCATAATTTTCAAACAAAAATGGTCCCTGGTTAGCACCCCTCCCCCTTTGATTACGGTCTAGTTCCGCCACTGGATCAGGGCACATTAATCTTACCCTGCACTCCAATTCTCGTGTTGAAATGAATGAATTTCGTACCTTTTTCAAATCAATTCAAATTAAATTCAAAAGGGTTTTATTTGAACATAAAAATTTATACAATTTATAGCGAGGCTTAGGGCCCGTGCGCTTTTAGAAATTTACTGTAATATTGAAATATACTGTATATAGCTACTGTAATTCTGTAATTTGCCTTCTACTGTAATATTGAAAATGAAGGAATATAAACTTCGAGATGCGGCGAAAGTTCTTTCCCACTTCGTTTTTGAAACGATGTCAATGAGCCCTCAATCAAATCTACGACGCCAGCAAGTGCCTCATTATTTATGTCAGTCATTCAGTATCACGGTCAGTTTTATCTAAAATTTGTTCTTCATTAAAATTGTTATTTGCCATACGAGTAGTCCATACTTGTTAAAAATTCTCTCAATTAGAGAACATTTTTTGATTTGAATACACATGAATTCTCTACGAAAGTTATAAAATACGAAAGTAACAAATAACAATGTTCAAAAATATGGAAAACTTATTTTTTAATGTAAAAATATCCAATCGCCTTATTATGTTGGGTAATCGCAGATGGAGGTATGTAATACTGTACAACGCCAAGTTTCATGAACTACACCAGACCCAAATTACTTTTCAACATTCAATTCTTTTCCTTTTTACATAAACAGTAATGGACAGAAATGAAACAGCTTAAAATATATTGAGTTCTCTATTTATTTCATTATACTTATTGTAATTAAATATAAATATTTACTTCGATACCTCTTTCCGTAAGTTGTATTCCTCTCTCTTGATCTTGCATAGCGATACGTATGGCATTCTCCACAGCTGTAGCCATTTCGTCGTTGAATGGTTGCAAAAGGTTCCACTGATGAAGCGACAGTGCGAAAGATCCGCAGTTCTCGTCGTTGCACGGAACATTTCTCCTACATCCTGTAGCTGCGAGGCACAGACGCCGTAAACATGCAGAAGAAGGATGCAGACTCACTACTTGGTTACGCATTCCATCGGAGACGTCCATCTACAAATTAAAAAAAACGACGCAAATACAATCCACGGCGTTGGTGGCAATTTCGATTCTTTATTGAGGAAATCCCTTGATCCGCGCTAGAATTCCGTGATTTGGGGATCGAGTAGTATGGGTCCTTTCGCTAATTTCAAGTGTTCCGTCACGAGCAATTAAGAAATGCCATCAATTGAATAAAATTACTTCGTTGAAATAAAGCCGAAATATCTTTGGGTCAAGCCTAGAGAACGAGTGCCGAATTTCGTAGCTCTTGGCCTGTCAATAACTGCACTATTATATGTTGCTACGTGGAAAAAGGCGAGCAAAATAACTTTTTAATACCTTACAAGCGATTAAATGCACTTAAACTATTCCCAAATAAATTCATTTGCCAATTACGGTTGTAATTGTTGCATAAACAGGACTTTTCAGGATTAAAACTGAATCCTTCGCATCTCTTATTCAAAAATCCTCTCCTTCTTTCGTCTTCGCGCTTGTGTATTATCCATTTCTACTTTTTTAGGAATCATATTTGCTACAGAGGAGGAAGAGATGTTGAGATATATTTCTATGACTAATCGAACGGTATAGTCAAGTCACTATCATGTAGTAAGTAAGAGAGACAAAAGGGAAGAAAAATTAATACACGGGATAAAAACGCTTCTCCCGACGCAGACGGAAAAGCCAAATGTATAATATTAAGTGTGAGAATGGGTTGGGAGTGCTTAATGACGTCACGTTTTATCTTCCTTTCTGGTTGGAATGGAAGATTTTCCAAAAAAACATGTCAGTACGCAGCATACATGCAAAACTTCTTGAACATGTGAATCACATTTAACACGTACAAAAATGTCATGCATATTCGTCCGCGTTTCATATATAGTGTTAAGATTCTAACATTGGTAATAATTTATCTTCCCCAAATATAGTTTTTAATATACTATGATATTTTATAGTATTCTACTTTGAAAAAAATTAATACCTTCTCTAGCATATAAAGGAATATTTGTTTGGATGTCCGTATGCTAATTCGGTATGCAAATCAATAGCGTTAGATGGAAATAATGAAGTTTTGAAAAATATGTGTTAACTGTCTAGAAGATCCAGTAAGCTAAATAAAAATTTTATCCATTTATCTTAAACGTAAATTCATGCATTTTTCGTGAAAGGACTACACAGTTTATTGAGAATGAGTGTCTCCAAGGGTGGCAATAGGCATGAGGGATGTTACTGAGGAGGTATTTGTATTTTTCAAACTGCGTAAAATTGAAAAAAAAGTTTGGAAGAGACCAATACAAGTTGGTAAAGTTAGGTGAGTTCAGTTAGTTTTAAATGAGATAACACAATACATACCATGAATTGGAACTGTCACCTAGAAACACTGAATATGAAACTCAGCACAATAAACTATGCCATCAGAGTTCTAACAGCAAATTGCACAACAGATACCCTTCGAACAGTATACTATGCTAATGTCCATTCCATTCTAAAATATGGTATAATATTTTGGGGACAAGCACCAGATACAAAACAATCTTTTTGTTTACAGAAGAGAATAATACGAACATTACCAACACTAATAAACTTTCTACGTGCCATTATTTGAAAAGTTGAAAATACTTCCAGTGCCATGCATGTACATTTTTGAAACTTTGAACTTTGTAAAAAAGGATCTACTAAACAAAGGACCACTCTATAGATTTAATTCCACTGTTTATGTTCACAACACTAGACAGGCCAGAAATATCCGTCTACCACAGATATCATCCACTCTTAGCCAAAAAACCACTTATAATGCAGGTATACAGCTATATAATGCGTTACCATTAAACCTAAAAAACATCAATACACTGAACCCATTCAAAACAAAACTCAAACAATTCTTACAACAGAAACTCTACTACAGTGTACAAGGATTCCTCAATGACAATAACTAATGTATGACATACAATCTGTTGCAGGTAATCATTAGAACAAAGGTGCAGAAGGTGACCCATGATACAGGAAAAGATTTAACAACACAAAATTATGCTGTTTTAGCATAAATATATAGACCTTGACATAAATTAATAAAATAAAAGTAAAATAATAGAATTCCTACCATAGATATCTAATAACCCTAGCCTAAATAAATATTAATATTCTGTAATAGTAGAAAATAATTGTATTTTATGTTAATTTCTACTTAGCCTAAGTTAAATGAATATGGTTAAATGTATCAAAATTAATATAATATGTAAATATTATTGTTTTTGTTGTTAGTTCGCCATACATCTTTGTTATGATCTATGTGGTTCAATAAAATATTATTATCATCATTCCTAGGATGCTCATCATTCATGTGAATCTTTCAATTGTTCAATATGTAATCCAAGTGGAATCACTTCGCCTGTACTCTTCCGCATTCTGCGTGCGTTTATCAAACCCCGTCCACTTATCTAACTACGTGTCGAGGTGTGGTTGTAAACACTGTCGTCTCCTTACCCTCATCCGAAGACGCCCTTGGTGACGTCAATGGTTTTACATGGCAGCGCCACACACTCCGTCTCGTGCATTGCACCATCAGACGGGACATTCGGGAGGATACGGGTTTTCCCGATGATTCGCGGACGCGTCACGTCAGTTTGAGATCGGTTAACTTTAGAAAACCGTCTCAACAACAGTCAGTGCACAACCTCCGTCTTTGAGCAATGGAGCAGTAAATCTGTCGAGTACAAATGCACCCATGTGCATTCAACATTCCCTACCATAGGTATTTGTTACATATCTAAATAAATAAATTCCCTACCATTCCATATTCCTTAACACATCCATTACTTATTTCATTATACTTCAATAAGTTACAAAAAAAGATGAGAAAAAAATTACATAGTACTTCCTTGAATACTTTTTGTTAGTTTAGCTTTTACAGAATCATTAACCCATTCATTTCTCTCNATTAACTCATCACGTAGAAAAGTAATATTTAAACCCGAAATATCTCTGTTTTCGAACCTATCATTCTTATTTCTATATCTACTTCTTCCAAAGTAAAAGTACGTATTCGCACGATAATTCGTCACTTCAGTCTTGTTCGGTTCCGCAACCTTCTATCATACTTCCGCTAATTTCACCATATTTTGCAACGTATCCAATGGCTCGAGTGTACATTTCCCTACATATTATACTTTCAACTACGCTTTGGAATTTCTATCTTTCATCTTTCCTTGGTGTATTTAAAGTAGGAGTTCCATATCTCTCAACACGTACATAAAAATAAAATTATTTTATTGCACTTTTTTCAAGTAGTCAGTTAAAATTATTTAAGAAGACGTATAATGCTTTCACATATGTTGTACATTCTATGAATCACATACTGAAGGCTTAGCAATTATGAATTCAGTAATCGGCAATATTTCGCAAAACATTCGTCATAGCTCACCCCATAAATATAAAATTTGTTCATAAATATAGTATGCAATATTTTATTTTATTCAAGTGTAAATTTACCTGGAAACTAGTAACGGAGGGTTCTGATATACTGAGATCCATGAAAATGAAGAAAATAAAAATTATTATTATTGCACTACGTTATTTTCTTAAATTCCGTACAATAAATCCGGAACTTAATTAAAATATTACACACTTTATTCTGAAGATCCCATACGCTTCTACTGTAACAGTAAACTGTGAATCAAATTAAAGGACGTAGGTTGAAAAAAATGTATATGCCAGATACCATCGCCAATAATAGAATCGCCGATAATCGTTAGATTCTCTATACCGCTATATCTCAAGAAATTCCTTATCTCTACCATCCGATCTATTAAGGCTAGATCGTCAATGAGGACAATTTGACCTTTACAGTACGTAAATACAGACATTAATTTGCTCGTTAATTTTAAATCTCACTAAAACGTAAAATCAAAATTTAAACTACGTAATAGTTCCCTTGAAATTCTTACCTTCTTAGCTTCACATCCTGCATTAATGTCTAGTTCCTTTACTCCAAGAGAGATGTTAGAAATGGTAGGGAATATTCCATCATCCCTTAAATTAGACGATGATGCTGTATCTGTCTTACGTCTAGCAACCACTACCTTCCCTCCTCGCAACTTCCACTGTTTCAATTTCGTTTCCTGCGGATGCGTCCCATTTTCGTATAGCCACAGAGAATACGAACTCGGTATTCCAATTATTCTGAAAGTACACGAAAAAATAGTTATGAAAGCATTTCCTCATACGATAAGAGGTTCTTGATACTACTCAACGAATATATAAATATTTGATTTTGAAACATATGCGAGATGGTTTTGAATTATTTCAAACATAATTCATGGTAGGCAGGAACTCAATTCTTCACAGATAAATGATAAAGAGCAACACATTACAAATCTTTAAATTTAATGTTACGACTTCTTTATGGACTACGACGATGTATTATGTGTATTTAAAAAGCACAAAATATATCGGAATAGTCCATAAAAAGGTCGTAAGTTGTAACTTATTTGTTGTTACTTGAATATATAATGGACGTTAATAATAATATATTATTGCTTAAATATTGTGAAATAGAATAACTACTCAGGGTGTTCATTTTTCTGTAATTTCTTTCGAAAAGAATTCCCCTCATCACATATCAGAGAACCACTTTGTTAAACTGACGAGTTATATTTTAAAATATTTGACCTAAAACGAATAATTGAATAAAATTTGTCAACTCATGAAAATTTACCAATAAAAATAATAACCAAAAATTACCTGTTTGACAATACAAAATTACCATTTAAACTTCTCTGGTAACACCATCCTACCCTAGGTTCTTTAGGATTCAGTTTCTTAATTTTTAACAAATTTCCGATGAAATCTCCGTCAAAAGTACATACTGGTTCCTGAAGTGCCCATTCATCAGCGATGGAATATAAGGAAAAATTTCTCCTGAAAGAGAAGCGTCAAGTGTAAAATATACCAATAAGAACGTTCATAATAAAAGTAATAGTAACGTTAATGTACGTTGAACACTTTATTTTATTCCTCTTATCATAGCACAAGCAATAGAATGGATTCAGGTGATCTCCATGATCATCACCCAAGAGCTCGGTGTAATTAAAAAATGAGAATGAAGAGGGTTGGAAATTAAAATTTTAGAATGTAAATACTAATCTCTATGCACCTATTTACTTTTAGTAAGAACTACACAATGAAAGAATAAAGTCAATTTAATTTAATTTGTACAGACATTTTAGCCATATTAAAGCGAAACGGGAATCTTCAAATCTTACAAGGTTGGCTGAGGTGCTTCATGGATGCACCGTACTCTCAAGCTTGAAGAGGAGATACTTCATGCAGTTGAATGTGACAGGACGACGAATACTACAACCATTGCCCATACCGTGAGTGTGTCCCAATGCAGCGCCTGGCGATGAATGATCAATTACTTCATTTTTACTAACCCAGAAAGGAACACACAATGGTCCAAGCAGAATCTACGCCACGTTTTAATGTCTATATGTGGTTCTCACACGTTAGAATCGACATTCACGAATTCCATTTATGTCATTTATTTATGTCTTTTATTTATTTCAAGTCTTAAGACGACTTTCAGACCATGAGTTTCTCCACCTGACCATGATTTTCTTTCAGGGAACGGGGAAGGAGAGATGTTGCGTTGCCGAGGTATCAGACCTCAGGATAACTTAAGATACTGGTCCGACATTCATCAACAGTAGGTGAGGGAAACCCGAGCTGAAAACCTCTCCTAGTTCGAAAGAGTGGAGAATCAAACCGGAGTTTTGGAACTGCGCACGGTGGTCAATATATACTATTTGAGAACAGGCGAAATCCAAGAACGCTCAATAACTGTCAAATATTTTACGAATTCAATAGACCCTTATAATCCCCATAACAACTGGTAGTCATTATGAGTCCGAAAGTTCGACGATTATGTCACAGAATCTTTTTCTCCCCGGTTTAGTCAAATACAAAACTTTACCGGTTTACAGGACGTATATTATTGAAGATAAAAATAACAATAATAATAATAAATTTATTGTCAAAAAACAGTACAAACTGCGTATGAGCACGTGAAGGACAATAAACTAATTTACTCTCCGGAAGCAAGCTAGGGACCATCCCATAAATTCCGATAAAGGGCCCTAAGGCAGAGGCGGATTCAAATAATTTTAGCATAAGATCCTAGATAAGATAAAAAGTTAGCTGCGAGTTATAATACTAATAAAATGTCAATATGTTTGTAATTTAACGCAAATATGTTTGTAAATGTACATGTACAAGTTATTATCGAACTGTAGATTATTCTGAGTATAGTGTTTAAAAATCATAAGAGTTGAAAAAAAACACACTAAATTCACGATTTATTGTTACAATAAACACGCCTCTAGACAAAGCCTAGAGAACCTGTATAAGAAATCCGCCTCTACCCGAAGGAGAAACGGAGAAAAACCCGGGCCAGGATGGGACTAGAGAATTTATGTACACAACCGTGCCAAACTTGAGTACACATAAAACTAAATTAATATCAGCCATACGGCAACACAATCATACAAGAAAATAGTTTTTGAAATTGTTATAAGTTATTTTA
>NNCF01127073.1:38327-52061 GCA_002313205.1 Laupala kohalensis | reverse complement strand
TTGAGATAAATACATTGAATTTGTCGTCGGTGTTTTGGCAATTGTAAACATCTTTCCATGTTTCTTCACGCAAATAATTTAAATATGGATTTATTTATGTCATTAAACTCTCTTGTAAATTTGAAAAGTATTTTAAGAGGTTTTAGTTTATTATTAATTGTCAATACTTGAGCAAGGTGATCACTGTATCCGGCGATAAACATTTCAGAGAGATACGAGATTCCATTGTTGACTATAATTTGATCTAGCAATGTTTGAGATGAGGCGGAGAGGCGAGTGGGGTCGTTTATCGTAGTAATAAGATTGAAGGAGTCGATAAGATTCTTGAACCGATTAACTGGTGAATGTGCAGAGTCGGATGTACTCAAGAAATCGATATTGAAATCACCACATATAACGATATATTTAGTAGATTTATCTGTGATATGTTTTAAAACAATTTCGAAGTTTCTAAAAACATTATTTGGTTTACAGAACATTATTTGGTTTGCATAGTAAAGAAGAACCCTACCTTGATTCAAGTTTGTTTCATAACTTTATCTCAATAACTTCCTTTTTATGAGTGATTTTCATGATACCCAATACAATATATATAATAAGAATACTTCAAAACTGTCCATTCATTATCTTAATAAAAAAACAAAGCTCGTGACTCGGGTGATAGACTTGGGCCTTTCTTTCTTTCATTGCGAAATTACACATACTCATTCGACTGAGCATAGAAAGTGTCTTAAGTTACTATCATTGAACGAACAACGGCTGACAAGGTGTTTGAAGATGGTTTCCTTCAAGGTTCGGAATTGGCTACCACCACAATCATTGCGCCGCGTTATCAGACAAAGAAAAATAATGGAATATTTATTGTTTTTTATATAATAAGAAAAATAATTTCCATTGTTGACTATATCGCGAGTTCCTTGACCACAGTGTGCAGTTCGTACGGGTGAAATCGAACTGTTTCTTCCGACTTATTCAGATGGAAATGAAGATACTACCGCTACATTTCTGCAGTCCTTTTCACACCACTACGCGGATGAAGCTGACTTCATAAGGAAAGCTGTTGTTAACTGTCAAAACAATCACACTTCGATAAAGATGCGACAGACCCTCAATTGCAATTGATCAGTCGTCCGGCAGAAATGGAAATCTTACATAGTCATCTGATTGAACCATACGTTCTTCCAATTTGCATAAAGTGTTCCAGATACTTCCTACCTTAAAAAGATCTGGCGTAGTTATTTGATGATATTTCACCGGACATTCGTGGGAATAGTTAATATCAATATTATTGTGTATCGGCACACTTTTCAAATTCTGTCTGACGAAAGAACTCGTGAAAACCAAAAACATGCTTATGAAGAAGTTCCAGGCGTTTCCCTTCAGTACCCATCCATAGTTGAACTCAGTAATACCTCGTCCCCAGCACATTGAAAAGAACATGTGTCCGCCATAACGCCGACGTATTTACACCGGTTCATACACCATACCCATTTTACTCGTCTTCACGTTATGGTACGAGTAAAAATCCTCAATGACTTCACCGGGATATGAACTTCAACAATCCAGCAAGCAGCTCAGTACTTTAGCCAGTGCGGCTTGCTAACACTTCACCATCATACCAATATGAAAAATATTCACCTGATAATCAACTGCAGCGACATAGAAGTATAGTTGCCAACATCGCTGGGACACAGCATACATATACGACCCCAATAATTATGATTTCCCGTTTTTTTCCATTTCTCCCACATATCTGGAGTAGATAGCAATCCATTATACCATGCTTCACGTTCCTCTGTCTCATTCAGAGTACAGTTGTGGGTAGCGCCCACGAACACAGGTACTCCTACGGCGCCGGGACACAATGCGTGCGCTTCACGCAGACGGAAGCACCCGCTCAATGGCGTCGCTGAGACCAGTTGACCATCAGCGTGGAACTTGCTTCGGGAACAGGGAGTTGTTCCTGGTGTTGCCATCCGCAAATGCAGGAGTTGTGATCCCTCTGCGCAGAATGTGGGCAACACCACCCCGCGACACGGAGCCCTGTGGAAAGATTGATTCTCAATAAACTCCTTATCACCAGAGAAAATTAGAACTATGGAGAAAACTAGAGCTAGTGTTTGCGTATGATGATAGTGGTACGCTAGTGAGAGAGATCATGGCGGATTCTGGTTTGGATTTGAAATTATGGTGCTATGTGAGAGGGTATCCCAGAGATTTATTGGTGTGTGCCGTTTGAGCTCGTGCTGGTGTACTCACAGTACAGTCGAATTGCGCAGGCTTGCATAGAAGTAATTTGTTCTGGGTTTAAAATTTTTAGTATGATTTGAGTCTAGAGTACGCTATGCAAAACGCATGTTACGCATAAAACCCGAATTCGGCCATTGGCCGAAAATAACGACCAAAACTAGTTTTGGCAGACGCGTTTTTTTTTGCCAGAACTAGTGTTGAGCGTTTTCAGAACGCTCAAAACAAGTTTTGGACGTTCAGAACTAGTTTTGAGCGTTTTGAAATGACCAATAATAGTATTGAGCGTTTTCAAAACGACCAATTCTAGTTTTGGACGTTCTCGTATTGCCATAACTATTTTTCAGCGTTTTCAAAGTGCTCAATACTAGTTCTGACAAAAGAGAATCGACCAAAACTAGTTTTATCCTCTTGTTTATACTCGAAGCCAATTTTTATTAGTATTTAGTACGAATGAAATGTTTTTTCCGTATGAGAGGGATAAGGAAAAATGGTAATTTTGCGCTTTTGAGTGTTTTTTATGTTCGGAGCGGTAGAAAAGTTTTCATCCCGAGAATATTACAAGCTTTTATTTAACTTGCTCCTTTCGTGTATATATATATATATATATATATATATATCACTAATATCGACCTTTTCGACAGTTTTGACGTGTCACGCAATTCATCTCAGCAACCCCAAATCTCGACACAACATAAATCATTTTCGATAATGTTTACATATAATGTACTAACATTTTTAAATTAAATAAAATCATAAACATCCCAAAACGTTAGTCAAGATATAGAGCCACCACAAATTAAAATACATAGTCAACACTGTGTAAAAATATTGTTGTTCATACTGATAATTCTACGTAGGTATTAAAATTTCTGGTTAAGCTGTTGCCATGATTCATTATCATCTCTCATCACTCATCATCATCATCATCATACTCATCATCATCATCATCATCATATATTTCACGTAATTGAGGGGTGTCTGTTCAAAAATTCCCACTTAAAAATGTATTGTTTCCTCGATTGTAGTTCTTGATTAATATCGGAAATCATCTTGAATCCTGTTCAACTGTTCAACAGTTCAACAATTCTTATTTTCCTATTAAAATATACTCCGTACTTTGTGATTCTGATGAAAGAAGGGTCAATTGTGTATATATTACATTTCCTTCATTTTGGTTTTACCTCATTTTAGTTGGGAACAAAATAGTATATTTCCCTTGACTGATAGTAGGAAACAAAATATTCAATTTCCTAGACACTTAAGTAATTCCATTCAAGTGATGTAAGTGATTTTCTGTTTCATAAAAAATCGCGTGGCTTTTTGAACAGACACTTTTCAATTAGAAAAAATGTCTATTAGTCAAGTTAAAACATGTAAAGAGTTTTATTTAACAAGCTTGAGTTTTATTTGCAGATGTACGTACCGAAATATTTGTAACGAAGTATGGTTAATTGCTAAGCAATTCTCCTGAAAATCCGATTCCACGGGTACATTTTCCATGAGAGGGAAGTTTCCTCTTCCATTTGGGGGAAACACTGAATCAGTTGTTATGAAGATGTCAGCACCGGGGAACGCTTCACGAGCATTCATCCACGTTATCGGTGGAATCCGAGAATTCCTCTCAGACGTAAGTCTACGAGAGATTGGAAGGATTTGACTGAAACATAATCAAAATATTTTTATAGATGGTATTGGTGACTATTTGTTGGCGTAATTCAAAATGAAATTAATTTGCGTAGTCTCGCCAACCATATATTTATTATTAGAGTCAACTTTCGACCGCACAGGGGACATTTTCAGTAATCTTCCTCCGGACAAGGAAAAGTGGCACATGACAAATATATGATTGGCGAGACAACGCAAATTAATTTCATTTCAAAATATTTTTATTAATGTTGTACAACTAAAAATAAGGAATAATTTATTTGATAACCAATCACTAGGACTAGTGAAGGGAGAAACCTGAAATTCATATATTTTTCTGTAACAACGATCAACCCAAGAAGAAGAGCCCTCGCAAGCACGTGTTCAATACGTCTTCGCGTGTATGTGTGTGTACAAATATCTAAAAATGTTTTCGCACGATAAGGCATCTGACAAAGAGCAATGAACCCCGAAGCCTAGAAAAACATTTACTATATTGCTTCAATTATTTTTGTGTTGCTATCCTTTAATTAATTGGCTTTCGAATATAAAATAATTTTTATGCTACATAAATGATGATTGTAAAGACTTATCTTTTATTTTCTCTCGCGTAGAAAGCCTTGGTACCTAATCTTGTTCTCAACATGGTTTTAAAGCACAAGACGAAAAGATATTAGTAATATAAATAAAGCATGTACATATTTCTCTGAAATATGTACATTTAATGTAAATAATTATTTTATATAAAATTTAATGAAAAATAAATCTCTAGTATTATTGACAGATCTCGAAATCGCATTCGATACAATACAAAATACTTCTTTCAAAATGTATTTTTTTGGTTGACTAATTTGCTACAAGCATTAATTAAAGTGTTGTCTGGCGACGTGGATATCGCCAGGTGACCTCTGAGACTTCACAGTCCAAAAATACACTCACCTTTTACATGTCCGCCACGCCGTGTTTCCGTCTCTTTCTGAAGCAATTCGCCAGCACCATGGAACTCTTGACAGTGTTCTCTCCACGACAATATCAGTACAATTCACATCGGTGAACCATGTTGACTGATCAATGGCAGCTATGGATAACGGCCAAGTTATTAATGTTATCAAGAGCAGAACCATTGAATATTTCTGAAATATCATTTTAGTAGTGTCCACAGTTATTCCTCTTCTATTAACTTCAGCTAGCAGGGTTACATGCTGTAGAAGAAACAAATTAGGTTGGGACAGAAAAATATTTTAGAAACCAAAATTTCTCATGAATCCATCATTGAGTTAGGTTTTAGGTGAAATGTTCCAACCGTTCATAATAGTTGACGATAATTTTATCTCAATTTAAACTCAAAAATACAATGAAATTAATGAATATTATCAATCACTTTTATCAAAATAACGTCTAATAAATTTATTTTAGAAGACGATTTAAGATAAAATTATTTGCTCATTCTCGCATTTGTTTTGGCATACATACTAAATTCTGGCGAAATTTTCCTCGGTGGCAATTAGGGGACCGCAACACGAAGTATATACAAGAAGAAGTGCAATAACAGAGAAGACTATCATTTTCATCAGTAATAAGAATAACTTACAAAACGTCGCTTGTACGTTAACTTCATCAAGATAATGAGAGTGCAACCCTGACAATATCGATCATTGTCTTCACTCTTTTATTTTTACTTATAATGTGTTGGGTCACTTCTGACAGTAAACATCGTCTTCGCTGTCAGACGTAGGACTACATATTGGTGAAGGCCAACATAACGAATTAGAACGTTTCATTTAGAATTCTATTCATGTTAAAACGAGCTAATTAAAATAATAATTTAATAATAATCTGTTTTAAGATACTCATTAAGACAAATATAATTACATTTAATACAAGAGAAAATATAAATTTAAGTCTGAGTAATTTAAGTACTATTTTTTATGAGTTTAAATGTGTGTATTGGAATTTCCCATTCTCAGTGAACTAAGGAACATGTGTGAGCAGTATTGAGAAGAACTGATACCTCAAAATTCTTCGTCCAGGAACTGTGTCCTCTGAAACTGATACTACAGGCGCTAGGTCGCCCGTATCTGTGTTCTGTCTGAAGAAGACTGCATCGTTGCCTGTTCCAAAGAAGCCGAAAGTATCTTATCGAGAGTTTTATCGCGCGAAAAGACCCTGGATTACCTGTCGGAAACACGTATCTCCAGTTTCCTATAACTTCCTCACTTTTCACCTCGATCGGCGAGAAAACACAATTCAAGTGCTTGACACCTTAAAAAAATTACTAAATTGTAACTTAGAAAAATACTTTTTCTGTTAATGGGTGAACTCTGAATCTGGAATTTTTTCTTCGCAGAAATCTTCTGTTTTCCTGCTAATTTTTTAAAACTAAAAATTACAGAATTGCTACTAAAAAGACTTTATTTTTCAAAACTCACTTTTTGCATCAGTAGAGGGGAGTGTTGAAAATGAATTAGCCAGTAGTCAACATGAGTGTTTTGAACTTGAAACGGTGGCAAACAATGTTATTGAATAGTAATAAATATGTTTATTGGAGATACGTAAACCACAACTGAGGAGAAAATTTATAAAATCCTCCCCTGCCCTTCTATCCATGACTTACGGTTTACATCGCCAGACAACAGGTTTACCGTCGTGAACACTGAACAAACTATTTAGTGCTTACAATACAAAATTTGCCGAAGAGTTTCACTCTCAAGAACGAAATTTTCAACTAATGCGTTTGCACTCCGTGGTCTCAAAATGCTCTTCGCTTTAGTTTCTCTCTCCAATGCTCGAGTAAAACAGAATGCGCACATATCTCAAATATGGCTGATTTTTCGGTCTAAAATGAGGTGGGATCACATCGAGCTCCCTCCGCTTATTATGTGAAATAACGCAGATGGTTCATCCAAAGGCAAAGCGATAACGCCCTAGCGCTGAGACCTCACACCGACGAAGGTTTGTTCCGGAGTGGGGAGATAGGAA
This sequence comes from Laupala kohalensis, assembly GCA_002313205.1. Classification (NCBI taxonomy): domain Eukaryota; kingdom Metazoa; phylum Arthropoda; class Insecta; order Orthoptera; family Trigonidiidae; genus Laupala; species Laupala kohalensis. Next base: position 45,188 of record NNCF01127073.1, on the reverse strand, counting down.
AATTTGGAAGCTCCAAAAATGTGATTGGTTCCCGCTACTTCTTTCTCAAAATTGTATTATTATATTTAATACAGAACATCTCAATGGAAATCAGATACATTAAAANTCTCAAAATTGTATTATTATATTTAATACAGAACATCTCAATGGAAATCAGATACATTAAAATTCTCACCCCCATTGAACCGAAGGACATAATTCTAGATCTAATTAGCTATAAACAAGCAATGTTGAGTCATCATTGTTTATGAAAAATTAATACCTTAGAACGTACGAATTCTATTGAAAATTTGAAGGTACTAAAATTTTTATTTTCAAAACAAAAGGTCCAAAACAATTTTGAAATAATTTTCTGTCACCGTCTTAAAATGGACTTTATAAGCTTTAAAAATAAATACATCGGTAACAAACGGTCCCCATCCCCTCCAAAAATAGAGAAAAAAATAAGCTTTCTTGTATTTTGTAAAAAAGTTTGGTAAGTTTGCCTATTATTCGCAATGGGGAGTGAAGATATAATCTAACAGAATCATTAATTGCCATAAATTACATCTGAGGCACCAAACTTTACAATCTAATATGGAATACATATAAGAGCTGCAAAAAAGTAAATTACTCACTGATAAAAAATTGTATGAATAAAATATTTCCATGAATCGCATCAATCACTTCATTTCTCTCCCTTTCCCCTGCCCTCCGAGTATCTCTCATGCTTCTGTCGTGAGTCGGTCATCTTTGAAGAACAAATTAATATTAATGGTAGTGTCACTCGGAAAATGGGTAATAAAAGCTTGCACTTGAAATAAATTATCTTTGCCGGGTCATTCTATCTTATTATTTTTAATTTCGATATATTTTATTCAAAACTTCCCGGTTGCTGAATACATCTCTCTCTCTCTCTCACACACACAAGGGTGTGATCTTCAAATACTGATTCATCGTATTTTGCAATGTTTTCCTGCCAGCTGCTGCCCGCCTCCTGCTGACAACTAAAATTCTCAAAAGCGTAACTTACGTCATGTTCAGAAGATAAAGTGATCTCGGTTTTAGTCTGTCATTTCTCCTAGGTGCGTTTCTCTCGTCCAACTTCCCACTAGTTACACACTATCGCAAGAGTTCAATGGATGACGGAACCGATACATATCAAGGATTGAAAGGTAAAAGAAACGCAATTTCTTAAATCCCCAGAAACAAGTACAAGTTTCTTACAACAATTACAGATCAATAAGGTCTAATCCATGTAGAATGAAATAAAGTTTCTTAATAAGAGAGGTGCACCTGCCTATTGTAAACTTAGCGCCATGAAAATATTGTACAAAAACTGCATTATGTTATGTTATCTACATATCATATTTCATATTGAAAGTGATAAAGCCTATAACAACATTATTCTCAATAATATTATGTTGAGTCGTGATATGATTAATGTCATTTCATTAACAAAGGGTATAAAAGACATAGTATTTTAAAATATAGTACTTAATATTACAACGGCGATTGTTGGATGTTTTAATATACTTCAAAGCAAATAAATTTAAATATTTTTTGTCAAAAAAGCATTTAAACGTAGGACTACGTGGACAATAAACTAATTTACTCTTCGGAAGCAAGCAAGGAACCATCCCATCAATTCTGAGGCAGAGGCAGATTGAAAATTTCAGCAAACTCCTTAGATCAGAGCAAAAAGTTAGCTACGTGTTATATCAACAGAATACAAACAAATTTGTATTTAATAAAGCACAAAAAAGATAGTTCTCAAGAACGTATTATCAAACTATAGATTATTCTAAATATATTGTTTATAAATCGTAACTATTAAAATAATTTTAAAGTTGAGATTAATTATTATAATAGAACGCCGCCCCTACGCAAGAGCCTAGAGTGTAAAATCCGCCTTCTACCCGAAGAAGAACCGGACAAAAACACGGGTCAGGATAGGGTTACAAAATTAATGTACACATCAGTGCCAAGATTGAGTAGTACAGATAAAACTAAATTTATATGAACCATTAAAATAATACATAAATAATAAAGACTTAAATGAATAATAAAGTGTAATTCAGGATAAACCATTTTATTGGAGGCTGTTTAGTTATGTTGATTAAATGCTTGCATAGCGCGGGAAGTAGGCACCCTTTTATGAATGTTTTCATATGATGACATTCAACGACCTAATCAACGAAGTAATTTGGGGCACATTCTTCAATTAAGCGTGACGGAAATAGTAGTGCTTCTAGAAGTAGTTGTTACAAAAAGAAAAATATCCAGAAGGAGCTATGCTGATTTCTAATTNTGACGGAAATAGTAGTGCTTCTAGAAGTAGTTGTTACAAAAAGAAAAATATCCAGAAGGAGCTATGCTGATTTCTAATGAAATATTTTACGAAAATAATAACACTTTTCTTTTAATAGATTTTAGTAAAGTTATACTAGAGAGTAACACTATAAGCGAAACGGGGTGGGGGTAGGAAGCTGGTTTTATTTGTATTTGAACCGTTAACTACATTATGTCTTTATTTCTTAATGTTACATTCATTTTTACATTACGGCATGTCCTTATTATGGACGATTACGGTTCTGAATGCCTCAGTTGTTCGACTACTACAAAAAGGAAACTTGCACGCACGACAGCAGAGGACTTAAAACGCCTTCAATTTTCCGTTTACTGATTATTTTTTTTTCACTGTTGTAAAGAGAAAAGGAAAAATGGACTAGTAACCTTTCTACAATCATTTGGAAATTACATGGAACCGTTTTTAGGAGGAGTGGAGGTCAGGTACAGGGATCTACACATTTCTTCCTATATTCTTAGGGGGGAAAAGTTCACATCGACTTGCATCTTTAATAACTAACTATCCATTAATTTGAAATGAGGCCTTTGTGATTGAAAGGTCGCGCAACTAATATTTTCCTTTTTAATTTGTCCAATGGCAGATCCAGGATTTTCCTCAGGGCTGGGGCGGAGGAGTAACGAAATTCGCGCGCTGTAAATGCACATTTTGAACAAACACGTCAAATTAATTAAAGTATTAATGTGATATAAAAGGTAACAAATATTTCACATTTGCAGACGGAGAGTGGAGGGAGATGTAGAGTTCTTCGTGAATTTCCTCGCCACAATACAGTGAAATATTTTAATAAGCAATGTGTTTCTTTACTGAGTTAACTATTTTTACTTTTTATGTTTACTCAATGGCGAAGACGTTTCTTCGTAATAAATATAACTTCCAAATACTATCATCTTTGGAAGATGATATGTATAATGGTTATATCTTCCGCGTTTTAATGGGTCATACACGTAAAATAGAGTGATCCTGAAGGAGTGGTTGTTACGAATTGAGGCAATGGGGAAGTATTATTTGCTTTTCGGTCTGCAGGTATTTGATATAAGAAATGAATTGCACTTGCCGTTTGAGGATTACTCTCTCATCTCTTCCACATGGCCATAGTTCCATTTTGCGAGGACTGTGGTGGCGTCTTCCAAGGTCTAGCCACAGGTATATGCTGAGCGGTTGGTCCGTCATCGAATATTAAAATTCTTCAAGATTCAACATTGACAACGACGATTATTGACACTGCGAGACGGCCTACGACACGGTCGAGTTCAGCGCACACGATTGGGAGCACGGGACACAACACTAGTGAATAACAATTTAGCGCATTTCCCTGTTACATATTTCTGCTACATCACACATCTACATTGCGGCACCGCCGACTCCGTCTGACCGTTCACCTCTCTCCCCGAAATTCGCTTGGCGGCACTGATAAGACTGAAATCACAAAGCATTTGCAGAATGATGCTCTCTCCTCGACAGCTGGTGATCGAATGCTGAACAAGAATTATTTAAAAACTATTTTTGCACTACACTAATGTAACTTAGAAACATCAAATGTTATAAGTATTAAAACTAATTTATTCGTTTCTATCCTTTTATATTAAATGCGCAGCTCCTGACATCGAAAGGAATAGTCATAAAATTAAATGTATCAGGGTCAACACAACCGCAACGGTCCAGAGGTGGTCGCTTGACTATTTAAAAATATTCATATTCTCCCTGTTCCTTTCCTTATAATTTGAGAGTTCAAAAGTGATTTCAAAATAATTCGTCTCAAACTGTTTCCGTGTGACTGCCACTTTTTTTCTTCACCCGTCCGCATTTTTTCGCAATTGTTAGTATTTATATTACCGCTCATTTCATGACTCATTTCCTATAAAGCTCAAATAAAAACCACTGAAAAGATCACATTTTATTATATAAATTTTGTCCAGTATACATTTTGTATGTTTATTCTACATAATTTTCACGTAAACTTAGATATCAAAATCGAGCAAATTTCATTTTTTACGAATTTATTGTGAAAAAATGAGCTTTATATTTTTTATTGGTAGAGATACGTATTAGTAGCATTATCTAAATAAATACCAACGTTCTTCCTTATTACTTTTATTTTTTAAGATTTGTTGAAACATGATTCTTTTAAACTTTTGTCAAGTTTAGTTTTAAAATCCCGGTGGAACTGACGATAAAATTATGTAAATGGCACATACTGCAGCCTTCTATATGAGGTTTATTAAAAATGGAACACATTGTTGTATATTGAGCTAGTAAAAAAAAGTTGTTTTTAAAATCTAAGAACGGGTACAATAGAGAAAATTTTCATATTTTTGTCATTGGTGATATCGACGTGGTGACCTATTTTCACTAAATTCCAGTATGTAATTGAGGTGTCATCTCGGTTTTTGCATCTTAAGATTGTTAAATCAAATAACTAAAAACAAATTTCTGGGATTATCGATATTTCAATTATAAATGGGTGAATAGGAATAAAAGAGTTTTTGCGTTGTTTAAATGATTGGTTCATTCATCAAAGATGAGAAAAAATTATAATGATCGTATAAAAACAAATAAGTATAAAAATGTATAAGGATACTCGAAGGTGACAATCGCGTTCGGGTTTGATTCGAGACTAGAAAGAAACTGTACCAAATTCGTGTTCCCCTCAACAATCGATTCCATTTCTAGAGAATCACAAACTCTTTACGCAAATAAAATAATTATATTTCATCATAATGTCAGATCCCCTTCAAACAAATTGTCAGACACTGAAATTCTTGTAAACGAAAATCTGTTTCTAAATATTATTTAGCAAGGTACTACTGTTGACAAAATTTTAAAGCAAAAATCCCCATGGAAACACGTATACCTACGTTCGTAATGATATTTTATCTTCTCGACTGCCAGACTACGAGAACTTCTGCGTTGATAGTGTGTTCGAATTTTCTGCAGTTAATTTGACCGACACAGAAATTATTATTTTGTGTATTTATAGACCTCCTCAATCAGATCTCGATATATTTTTTCGGAACTCTTAAATTTATTTTAAAACATATTACACGTAAATCCACTAAATCTATCGTTATATGTGTCAATTTAAACGTTGATTTCCTGAGCACATCCGACTCCGCACATTCACCAATAAATCGATTCAAGGATCTTATAGACTCCATCAAATTTCAAACACGGGGCCCCGAGCTGAGTCTGGCATTACTTTCACTTACTTGTGTAAGGCTCCTTCCTTTCTCTTTCCTGACCTTCCTTGGTCACCTCTTGTTCTTTTCGATCCCGACGCCATTGGGGCTAGAGTATCTTTCATTTTCCTCTTTCTTCTTCTTTTTTATGTTTTAAGTAAAGACTTGAGATATGCTGGGATTTGAGTTTTGAATTGTAATTCAGGAGGGTTTTTAGTGGGTATGGCTGAGTTATTCGGCGAGTCCCACACGCGGGGAGAGTCATGTTGGCTCTCCCTAGTGCGTAACTGCATTTTCCCTACCTGTACAACTTTTAAGGGCTCTAATGACCTCGATGTTGACGAACCCTAAAGCCCCACAAAAAAAATCCATCAAATTTGTTACTACGATANGTGTTCGTGAACGAGACTGTTTCGTATAAAGCAAGGAGATGTGTATAAGAGACAGGGCATTACTTTCACTTACTTGTGTAAGGCTCCTTCCTTTCTCTTTCCTGACCTTCCTTGGTCACCTCTTGTTCTTTTCGATCCCGACGCCATTGGGGCTAGAGTATCTTTCATTTTCCTCTTTCTTCTTCTTCTTTTTTATGTTTTAAGTAAAGACTTGAGATATGCNGGAAAAATTGGAAGAACGTTCTCGGGTAGGCTGAAAAGATCATATTTTTACAAACATTAATTTAGAACTATGAAAAAAACCCACCGACATTGGAAAATTTTAATTTTTTTATACAACAATTAGAAACTGGAGTTTAATGCCTCCATCGGTTGTGCAAGAGATTTCAAGCTCTGTATCTATGTACAGGGTTAGGCAAGTTCTGGAAGAAGGGGTCCGTTAGTGAGATGTGAAGATAGTGGTAGTGAAGTGATAAAAGGGAAATGCGTGAGTTAGAAGGGGAGAAAAGTGCACTAAAGGGGTAAATCAAATGTTCGAGTCATCCATTGTAAAATGTGCAATAAATAATTATTAATTTTTAGTTGTTTCAGCGTCAAATGATTTAATATTAGTTGAATCATTTATTTCAGTTCTCTGTAATATGTATTTTTGTATATTTTATTGTATTCAAAATTTTTTATTTATTGTCAAAAAACAGTACAAACTGCGTATGACCACGTGGAGGACAATAAACTAATTTACTCTCCGGAAGCAAGCAAGGGACCATCCCATCAATTCCGATCAAGGGCCCTAAGGCAGAGGCGGATACAAAAAATTTCAGCATAAGATCCTAGATAAGATAAAAAGTTAGCTGTTACTAATAGAATGTCAATATGTATGTAATTTAACGCAATTATGTTTGTAAATTTACATGTACAAGTTATTATCGAACTATAGATTATT
>NNCF01127073.1:0-37567 GCA_002313205.1 Laupala kohalensis | reverse complement strand
TATCTATCTTTTAAATAAGAAGTTAGCCATTGATGTGGAAGTCCACAAATGCCTAAAGAATGCAATTTGGAAAGGAGAATTCCGTGATCGATGACATCGAATGCTTTCGATAAGTCAAGAAAAACACCCTGGGTACGTGGGTGGATATAATTGGAGGACATTGATTTGGATATATTGAGTTCGTTATTTTACCAACTTCTGAGAAGTGAGAATTAAACAAATTTGCGATGTCCTGAGGATTTTGTTACGATTTTGCCATCGTTTAGTAAAGAAACATTTTCTTTGCGTTTAGTAAAGAATGCATTTTCTATGCATTCCGAGTCTTAGTTAACGTAGTTAGTTCACATATTTCTCGTTGCGTATATTTTGCAAACGTTAACTCCCTTATACGTTACGGCAATATCTTATAGGACACTTCCGATCAGAACTTCCAAACTTTCAGAATTCAGAAGAGGATAGTTCGGATAATTTGTAAATCTCACCCCCCAAATCTCTTGTAAACCTTTATTTACGGAATTAAATATTTTAACACTTTAACGTTAAATTGCAAGTTTGTATATATAATTTTAAATACAANAATATCTTATAGGACACTTCCGATCAGAACTTCCAAACTTTCAGAATTCAGAAGAGGATAGTTCGGATAATTTGTAAATCTCACCCCCGAATCTCTTGTAAACCTTTATTTACGGAATTAAATATTTTAGCACTTTAACGTTAAATTGCAAGTTTGTATATATAATTTTAAATACAGCAACAATAATATAGCAACATAGGCATTATTTTGGTTAGCATAAGATAGTTATAAAAATAAATTTAATTAATAACATCCGTCTTTCTAAAAATAAAGAAAAAAACTAAAGTATGTTGTACTACCTTATCATTTGGAAGCGGGAAGGGGGAGGAATGTAACATTCTTGGACAGATGGGGTGTTGCAAAATTGGGGGTGTGCGTCATAGTGTTTGGAGCGGGAAACTCCAGTTTATTTAGTCACAAAAGTTTCATATTATTCAAGTCAAGTTAGCAACCATATATGTTAAGTTCTAGTATGCTTTTATTGGTTATTCTGCACTCTAGCAAAAATGGTCATCGAGAGGCTACTTGAAATGAATGGCCATTTGGCGTCAGCAGATGGCAACCCAATGGTCATTTTTACTAGAGCATGCTGTCACTGTACTATCAATAAGTTGCTTTTTTTCAAAGCAACTATCTAGCAGACGCTATAAAAACCATGCTTGTTTAACGTATCACCCTCAAAATAATTCTTCAAAATTCATTTTCTACTCGACGATTTAAATTCAATACATTTTTCCTTTCGTTTTAGTCCCAATATATTCTGACATTTAGGTTATCACTCTTGTTACCTGACGAGTCATCACACGCAAAAGATACAGAAAGGTTGGTACGTTTCAAACATCTTTAGTATCGTGTACTACTTAATAATAAAGACTTTCTCGCGCTGCCATGTAAAACATCAGTTTTTTAAGTAAATACCTCATTTTTGAGATGACTTGCGAACAAAATAGCCCTAACTAAAATTGTTTCTTATAAAAGTTTTATGAAAATGGTTCTAAGAATCAGGACCGGTCCGAAGCCTAAGCGAAAGATGCAGACGCATGGGGCGCCGGTATCAGGAGGGCGACGATGAAGCCATTAGCAACTCCAAGCATACAGCAATGTGTAAATTTCCTCTTAGAGTTTGGGTTGCGCGTGCATTATTTGCCTGTCACAAAACGAATTTTTAGTCAGTATCAGTTCTTTGTGCGCATTTGACGGTTTTGTGCCTCTCTCCAAAAGTAGAGCTGTATTTGTAGCATGTACTATAATTTTAAAAAAGTATAAGTCATTGAGTTCAAGGATTTTATTCTATATTATAAAAATAGTAGTGTAACATGTCGAAATAAAAGTACTTGAGTACTTTGTATGATCAAATCTTAAAATTATTAAAAATATATTGCCAATAAATCGTAACTATTAAAATAACTGATTTATTAAAAATATCAGTTTAATGTAAAAAAAAATCACAAACTGCTTATGACCGCATGGAGGACAAAAAACTAAGGGTACCTAAGGATAAGGCACCCAAAGGTGCCCCCAACCAAATGATATTGTCCCTTTGTGTATAGATATTTACTGATAAAATATCAATATAAATCACTTTTTTAACTTTCCTTGTGTTTAATATTGTTTTCTATACTAAAAATGGTGATTTTCAGCTTTTTTGTGTGTGAATTTAAACCATCATTAACAGATCATACAAGTTGCTTAGATGATAAAACACTCATATCTAACAAAAATATTTTTATTGTGGTTTTTATAGTATACAGTCGTGATAAAAGTCCAAAAATATATCAAATAATGTCAAAAAAGGCCAAAAACTAGAAATTTTTGTCAAAATTACTGAGGTTCTGGGCTGACTTTCTGGTCGCCAACTTGTTATGTGCTAGTCTAAAATTAAATGCTAAAATTTAGTCTCTACGTGTGATGAGCCAACTTGAAAGTTGCAAAAAAACAACAACAAAAAAAACAACAACATATTTTTAGATATTTTCTATACTTTTTAGGTCGGTTTCGGCAATTTGCAAGTTGGCCCACCACATGTAGAGACTTGAAATTTTGGCAGTATTTAGAATAGCATGTATAAAGTTGGTTTCATCCAAACCTAGTTTCACTCCTTACAAAACGTATTAAAAACAAAAGAGTGGAAACTCTTAAAACAGAGCAATTCCATGGAAAAACAAAATATAAATATTCCAAAAATAAGTAAACTGACTTCATTTAGAAATTTGTATTAGTTCACATTCAGTGAATACTGTACTAAATTATGTTTAAGGAAACATAGTATTAATTAATGACTAAAATATTTCATTGAGCTTCAAAAAATAAATTTATTCTTTTATATAATGTTTGTTTTACGTACAAAATTACAATTTATTAAAGAAATACGGTCATCCTCTGCACTACAATTAATTATAACCACTGGAAATGTCAATATACAACAAGAAATATAATAAATAATTATAATTTTAATATCCAGCTCCATTGTCTCAGATTGTAAACTCATTAAAAAAATCAGCTTTCATTTTGTGAATCACTGCATAGAAAACAAGTTTCTGTACAGATGCATAAATATCACAGATAAATATATCACAGAAGACATCAGCCTGAAGATAAAAATTCTATTAACAACATCATACAATATTTCACATCAGTGTTCACTTAATAAAAAAGTTACTCCTGTGGTACCAAAAAATACATGTACAGTACAATTGCTTATATCGTGAAATTATAGAATACTTAGTAAAATATTCACATCTGCTGAAAATGTTTTTCAAATTACAATTAACCCAGTACTTCAAGCCAAAATTAAATAAAAGTAGATCCCAGGGATAAATATATTAGTCATACTTATTGTGTAAATTCAATAGCAGGTTCTACATAAACTATCATAAACGGGATTTGTGAAATTGCAATGCAAAAAAGTTTTTTCTGGTCATCTTTTTATTCGAAGTGACCAAAAGACATTCTTGTTCAAATAACTTAAACATTCTGTAACATTGTAATTTACAAGGTTATTTGACAGAAGTGATTAGTTTCTTAGTAGTAGACAAGTATTTGGTTTTTGCAGTCATATTTGTATGGCAAGATGATGAAGATCAGACTAGAATTGCTGCCATGTCTTTTGCTAGAAACCCTACAGGGCTACACCAAGAAAAACATCTTGACACACTATTTATTTGCATTTCACTTTGAATTCCCAATTTAAACAAGAGCAGATTCCAGGTATACAGAGCTTGAAATCATGACATGGTTCAAAGGCACGTCCCTCCAATGTAATTAATTCAATGAGTGAAATAAACAATCTCTTATTAATACAATAGTTTTATAGCTTTTTTTTCTTTTTTAATTCCAATAATACGTTGAACTTGATAAACTTATATTACTTGCACCCAAGTACACAAGGCAACACAAATGCATATACAGAATCTTGAGATCAGTTTCATTGTAGTTAAAACCTGAATTTATAAGTAATAAAAACACATTACTTAGTTTCTGTACTATCACAAAGTATGACCCATCAATTAATTATTTAACACCTACTATCACAAGTTAGGAACCAAACAGCAAACAAAGACAGCATCCTTAAACTATAGATACTTTTGACAGCAGAGCAATTATACCTTTACAGATATTCAGGAGGTCGTATTGAATTCCTATTCTTATTTAAGGAAAGTAACTATCAGTTTTTGGGCTGTATTTTCAATTTTGCATGAATTTAGCATAGAAGTTTCAAGGATAAAAAGGAGTAAGTCCACACACACACACACACACTTCTTCATGAATTATTATTGAAGATTCTTTAAGGTAAAATAGAAATTTGAAAACAGTGCAGTACACAAGTATTGTATATATTTATGTAGGTTAACAGTTTACCAATTGCACTCAATATGATACATCAGAATTTAATGTAAAAAGTGCAGTTAAACACTGCCTATGGCCATATGGAGGTCAATAAACTAGTTTTCTATCCAGAAGCAAGCAAAGGACAATCTCATCAATTCTGACAAAAGGGCCCAAAGGCAGGGTCAGGTTTTACATTTCTGTGCCCCAATGAAATTGAACTATGTTGTATTTTGCATTAGAATTTACTCAAGATTTTTTTCTTAGAAGATGTACAAATTCTAAATTGAAAATCATTGAATAGAATAAACAAAAGTAATTCAATTATTTAACTCGAGTGCATCAGTCAATAGAATAAACCATAAAATCTATAGAAAACAATAGTCAGGAATTTCTATGCTTTCTTTATGTTAAGTGATAGAAAATACAGATTTTCAGGACATATATTTTAATTTTTGTAATACTGTAGGAATGTAAAAAAAGTTTGATTCCAAAAGGATTATGGACATAAGTCAACTGCAAAATTTTTCTCAAAGTCTGTTGTAATATTATAACCACATAAGACAACCATGTTTCCTTAAAAATGATATAAATTATTTAAAAAATTATTTTAATGAGTCGTTAAAGTTCTCATTCCTTTGTGGCTAACCAGTTTTCTCAGGTGTTTCATTATTTTATTTTTTGCATTCTACACAGCCAGCCAGCAATCCAGCTAGCCAGTACAATTATAATCGAGAACAAAACTTGCAGAAATAGATAATAAAAAAATGAAAAGAATACAAGCACTGATTATAATGAAAAAGGTTTATCTATTCACCGTGTACTTCTGATCTTAATGATTTGTAACAGTTACAATGTTCTTTTTAAGATAAAAAGTTAACAAAGCTAATGCTTGCCCACAATCTTTAAAAAATCTGATATTTTTTACATTCTTACTTTTAAATTAATGTGTTTTCAAATTCTAAATGTCCAGCTAATGTAGAAAAAAAGCAAGAAAAATTATGATATTGGTATTCTTCTTTGTCTCATGAAGGGAAGTAACCTGGATAGGGGTCTCTACAAATTATTTTATTAAAATAGTTATTTGTTATGAAACCAAGAAAATAACTTTACAATTATTTTTGTCAACTGTTTCCTTAACATCNCAAGAAAATAACTTTACAATTATTTTTGTCAACTGTTTCCTTAACATCAATTTTTTTCTAGAAATCAGAAAGGGTACCAGAAATACTGAGGTTCTCTTAATGCAGGGGTCAATTAAAACTAAAATGTTAATAACAGAACAGCACTGACATATTTGTGTAACACTTCACTAACACCAGGAGCCTATACAGTACTACTTAGCTTATACAGGAAATATGGGTGCACATGTCTGTAGGCATTGCAGTTCCTCCTACTTCAGCCTCAAAATTCCAGACTCTTCCTATGTTCAATTCAACTATAGTCCTCCGAGGTCTGAGCAAGTTGAATGACTATGATAGACTGAGTCTAGGAATGGGACTGTAGTGGATAGTTTGCTACCACATAAAGCCGGAGAGCCTGGGTTCAATCCCCAATCCCATCTCCCATTTTCATTCATCAAATAAGTTTATTTTATTTGCTTCCTCACACCCAAACAACTTTGAATCAAAACCCCTCCTGGTCATAGAGATTTTCTATTCAACTTAACACTTGAAAGCAATTAATACTATCAGTTGTTCGCAATTAATTTGCACTAACAGTAGATATGAAAATATATTCTGAACACAGTTACTACTGAGGTGATATGTAAACTTTAAAATAACAAACTTTAATATAGGAAATAAAATTCCGTACATATAGGATCAAGAAAAAACACTTCATAAAATATTTAGAAATATATTAANCCCCCCCCCCCCGAAAAAAAAGAGAAAAAGATAAGAAGAGGAAGACATAGTAATATAATAATAATAATAATATAGTTCATGCATCTTTTCTTCCATAAACATCTTTCCTTTTGCAAAGGAAATAATAGTGAGAGAAATACAGCTCATAAAATATTTTGCACAAGGAACAGTCTCATTTTTGTAAGTAACTAATATCACGTTTTATCAAATTCCTTAAAGGTACAAATAATTACACTATTGTTTCCACAGGATCTGAATTTCCTCATGAAATGATAGAAGATCTGCTAGAAAACTGAAAGGAGTTCACCACTGGGGAAGTGCAAAACATTTAATAGCACAAACACAAGTAAATCATGAAGAAATTCTTGACAGTTTAATGCATCAATCTGAAGATGCAAGAAGAACTCGACAGCACATCCAAGTCAACTCATCCCAGTTAAATCACAGGCAAATACAACCACAATGCAATGCACTACTTCAAGTGCATCCGCATAAAGATCAAGAAGAAATACACATTAAACCTAGACTTCCAAATCAAGTCCAGAAGTGAAAGAAGCATGTGTCCAGTTGAGACTTCCACTAAAATCAAATGACACCAGTTAAGCCAGAGATGTGCACATAAAAAAAAGTGTATATAAACATACCCAGTTGTAAAAAATCTAAAATGATTAGATAGTCAAATGCCCTCAGATCATGCTCTGCAATGGGGTATTCAATTCACCATTCATTGCTAGCCAAAATTTCAACCCTAATTCCATCTCCAATGTCAGTTTTGACCCCATAAGACCCATTAAAGTAAAACAATATAGCTGTTGCATCAATAAAGTAGAGCAGACAGGAAATTCCACCTTTTTTTTCTTCCAAAAGACAATGTTTGTATCTATATTACTCCTTACCCACAAAGATTCAACAAAAATTTTCTTCAAAATGTATCATTATTTAAAATTAAAATGTAAATCCTTCATTATTTTACTTAAAACATTTCTTTTTCACATATTCTAAAAAATTACAGCAGTAGATTAGTGAAATCCTTGACTTTGACATATTCTTTACAGGCATTATCAATCCCATAACAAGAGTTAATTGTTACAACCCTTTTTGCAAATCCTTATAACCTATACCATTGTAAAATTCAAGATTCTTGACTACAATTTGAAAATGCTTTCCAAACAAATTACAAAAGGAATTGTAGCCATAACTTAAAAACAAAAATATATAATGTTTAATAACTGGTACCTCATATCCCAAATAACTTAATATTGGAGAACAAAATATCACTTACGAAGCAATGATCACTAATAAAATCTATTGATTTGGAATAAAAATAGTTTCACTCTACAAGGTTTCACAAATAAGAAAAGTAAGTACACATGCTAAGATATGCATGATTAAATGTAAATCCTGATAGATAATGGTAAAAAAGAAACTTACCATAATGGATGAAATTACGTAATACAACTAAGAAGTATCACTTTGATTCTTTTTCCAAAAAGCATTTGCAGAGTTGAAATGTTGGTAGGAAATTTATTTTCTTCTTAACTGGAGAGATGAAACAGGCAAAACAAGATTTCACATTCCAAATAATAATACTGCAACAGAAAAAGTTCTGTAGTTTCTGAACACAAAAATAATAAAATAAAGTGTTGGATATGTATGAAAACAAAATACTAGTTAAATACCAATTTTTACATTAATTTAATTCTATACATAACGGATTTTAACAAACACAATCATGGCTGCAAAAATCCATCAAGATAACGAGTTTAAAAAATTGTGGCCTCAAGTATTTTGCACTTTGCCAGACCTGAAACCATAAAATAAAAAAATAATGTAACGAAAAAGGAACTACTTTTTTTTCAATTTCATGAAATTTGGACAACTTGATATATTTTAAAACACTGTTTATCAAACTTTTTGAATATATATTATGACATCTGAGATGGATTTTTAAAAATGGTAATTCTTTGTTCAAGAATTAACAACAATTTTCTGGAGTAATATGTAACACTTTCAATTGAAACATTATAAAATCATACAGCTAACTCACCTGAGATTTATTTATACCATTATATTTTATGCTTCTGCTTACAAACCTTTCATATTGACAAGAAACAATCATTTTTTATCAGATGATACATACCGACCACAGGTATAAGATTCATATCTCAAGAGTTGTTTTAGACCAGAAGCAAGAAATAAAAACAAAATTTTAAGTTTGACACAAAGTGAAAATGTGTTAAGTAGATTTCCAACTACATGATGATTGAATAACTAGTGAATAAATTTCTAAATGAATATAAGAAAAACTATTTCTATGATGATTTGTCCAATATGAAAAAGTCAAAATTGAGGTAGACTTACATTGTATAACAGGAGGAATCAAATCTCATTAAAACAAAATAAGAAATATCTTGAAAATCTATTACTCAATCTTCAACATTACACAATACTGAGTACAAATAAACAATAGTGGATTGACTCATCAGGTACAAATAGACTTGGTATAGTTTTCATTTTGCATGTACGTAGATTTCCGATGTTTTCATTTAAAATCTGAAGGTCCCAAGTTATTTTGACTGAACAAAATGTCAAAGCATCATAGACATAGGTTAGAATATCGTTAATGTGCTCAAAATGAAAGAGAAATGTTATTTTAACAAAATAAACCTAAAGATAAAGTAGTTAACTCTCCCACTGTCAATTCTACTCATATCAGCACTACCGTGAAAAACAGAGTATCAACAGACAGAAAATTATGAAGTGCTTGAGAAAATATATCTGATTTTCATACTCATCTCTCTTGTAAGATACAAAAACAATTATTGAGGGCTTACTCGTTCTCACTTGAGTAAACCAGTATTACCAAAAAAAACAACAAAAAACAATATAACAGAATTAATATACACAAAAACATTTGTTTGAACATTGTTGCATGCTGGTGCACTGCTAGACACTATTAATTTCACCACTAAAAAAAGAAACAAAAATAGGAGATTAAAACTATGAAGAACTTTAAATCCTAAAATGTTAGGATGACATTTTAGTAGATTACCGTATTGGCTCAAATATAATGTGATCCGAAGTATTTTCAAGGAAAACTTGAAAATAGGTAACACCATTTTATTTTACCCATTTAAATAACAATTTTCCTCCTAACTCATGATCAATGAAAGCATTTCTGAAAGAAGCTTTGCTCTTAACTTGATCAATATTTTCTCTACCCATTGTCAAAAAACTAACGGGTAAACAGTAAGAAATTTTAAGAAAATGAGCCTTGGCTTAAGAACTACCAAGGCTGACTACCACAAAAATCGCCACCGCAACACAATGCGTGTGTAAAAGACAACTCCGACAAGACAACAATGCTCCATCATAATACTCTTTGAATTCTATGAATGACTGATACGTGATTATACACAGATGTGCTAAAATGCTTGCTGAGGTGCATAGTACCCAACTTAAACTTGCTCATTTTGCAGTACTTGAATATAGAGCAAATATGCCTTTTGAAGGTATCTATTGGAGGAAAAATGTCAACACTATATTCAGGCCAATACGGTAGATCAAAATCGTAAGTGGTATACATAAATTTGCAGTATCAAAATGACTGTTCAAAGTAAATGAAACTCACTATTTCTGTGTTCTAAGCAGTACAACATACCAACAAAAGAAATTTTAAAATGCACAAAACCTTGCCAAACAATACAAAATTATTTTGAGCACATTAAACTTCAAACAATGCTTGCATGTTAAATACTCCTGATTTCCCTGATATGCAGAAACAAAATGAAGATTGATTCATCATAAAAAAAACTAAGGTTTTATCAAGAGTAAGTATACCAAGAAGAGATATTACCTCTAGTCAGAAAATAATTAGTATGTTTCATTGCACAGAGGTAAATTCAATTAGATTTAGCACAACATACAAATATATTTTTAATTTATGACAAATAAAAAAGTAATCTGCTGCTCTGATGGAACAAAAATTACTTATAATTTTCACTAACCCTTTTATTAAAAAAACTTATTTCTATTGATTACTTTCCTTTGACAAATTCATTAAAGGATAGTGTTTAACATTAAGTTTT
Source organism: Laupala kohalensis (assembly GCA_002313205.1). Taxonomy (NCBI): domain Eukaryota; kingdom Metazoa; phylum Arthropoda; class Insecta; order Orthoptera; family Trigonidiidae; genus Laupala; species Laupala kohalensis. The sequence goes on along the minus strand of NNCF01127073.1, from coordinate 27,212 downwards.
AAGCATTTGCAAACATTGAACTTGTAAAATCCCAGTATTTAAATTCCTTTTCAAATTTACGACAAACTTAATGAACATAATTATATGAACAAAGAAATAATTCACATTTTCTTCAGGCATAAATCAACACCTCATCATAAATACTAACACAATATAAATACTACTGTGTACCTCATACCAAAGAATTTTTTATTTAAGATGAACAAGTTGATATCATGCTCAAAGTGATGTTTTGGACAACCATAACTGCAACTCTTGAGCAAGATCGTTTAAAACTAATCTGAAGTCAGAAGACATTAAGTAACCAAAGCTTTGTTCACCCAACTCTCATGATTCACTTAATCACAGTTAAACTTCAAGTTGAGGTAATGTATAATTGACAGCATGATCATTGCATTTTATTATATAAGTTCACCATAGAACAAGACAAAATTCATAAGAATAACTACAATTATTTTGGTATTAAATAATATCTAACAACTATATACAAATAAAAGAAATCTTTTAATGCAAAAATCCTTCATAATAGAAGCAAAAAACTTACATCAGTCTCATGGTATAAAATACAAAACAACAAAATTTTTAAAATATTTATTTTTCGCAAAAGAAAGTAGTCATAGTGTTAATGCTCATGTCTTCATCAGCACAGAATACACTACAGCTGTCATTTACACATAGACTAGTAACACTGTTTATCGGCAACATTGAATTGCAAGTAATTTTAATTCCTGGCAACAATGTCAGGAAAAGTAAATAAATTTATATCCACATTAAGTTGAGGCTTTTCTATGGTATTTATACAGAAATTATTTTCTAACAGCTGACAATGTTTGACTTTTTAACATTAAATCCAAGTCATGAAAATACACAAGAAGTTCTGGAAATGGTCAAAATAACAATATAAAAAAATGTAAAAATGAATACCTTTAAAAACTAACTTTAATAAGACCAAGGAAATCACTCACTCAACAAATTTTTATAGCTTTCAAGTAAAAATGTTCAAAATAAAATAAATATAATAAAGGAAATTTTCCTCTATAAAAACCATACAAAAGCCACTACATATATCAATGTGACATATTAAGAATCTTTCAATTGCACATACTATAAATTAGTGTCCATCCCATGTTCAAGCTGTAACACCTGAACTCTATGATAAAATCAATAAATAAAAGTTTATAAAAGTAAAGAATTTGACAAAGTCATCACACAAAGAAAACACTATTATTTCCTATTACTACACTGGTGACAGTTTTCAAAGTCAAATCATAAGTTTCAAATAATTAATATTTTCCGTACCTTCAAGGAATCCAGCATCATTTTAGGCCAACAATGTTCATTTTCCAATCTAATAATACTTCACTCTGGATCAAAGACAGCCAACAAAAATTTTGATGTTGAAAAATACTAATTTTGTCATTTCAAAAAAATTGCAATATGAAAAGCATTTTGATAAGAAAACAAATAAATTACCAATAGTAAACAGAAAGCATTATTGAAGGGATATCTAATTCAAATGTCATTATCAATTACTTTCCATCCATATGAAAATGGAGATCCCCATAGGCACAATTATAAAAGTTTCTGTGACTCTCTTAGAACCCATTGATACTTATAACATGGAAGATATGTTTAAAATCAAACAGTTACCAAACCAACAAGATAATACAAACAATTACAAGATAATAAAAAGAACTGCAAAAACTAAGTAAGTAACTAGGAAATAGCATCTGCCAAAATATATAACCTTTTGAGATCAAATGAATTATTTCAGAAATGAAATGAGAATTGCTTTGTTTTATCTCATTAACACTGTTAGCCCAAAGAAATAGAGAAAAACTGGATTGAAATAACAAGTCTTGAAATACCACAACTAGACCACTAACTTCATTCAATAGTCACTTTGTATTAGACCAGTACAAATACTGAGAGTTGTGTCCAATTAATAACAACAAACAATCTGAACTGATCCCAAAATTCTAACACATATTTTGCCTAAAGTTACATATTTGTCATCAATAATCTAATGTTACTTAAAAGATTTACTATTTCAACATCTCAAAATTCCATTTTGAATCCATAGTATCACAAGACTGTCAACATTAATTTATGAATAACAATACAGATACTGATAGGTATTTGTAATCTCATGATTTAATTGAAGGGATTGCAAAATCTAATATGAGCAAGTAAGGACTCATTTTTTATATTGTATATGAAAAGAATCTTGCGAGATGTAAATCAACAAAACACAATAATATAACACTACATATTAGTGTAATATACCGTTGAAATACGAACACATAGCATCTTCTATGAAGATGAAATAGAGTTTTAGTGAGAGGAAAAACAAGGACATCACCAAAGATGGGTCACGAAGGAAAATTGGGTCACGTCTAATGCTTAAAGAAGGATAAACAATGTAGGTGAAGGATAAATGTTAGATTAAAATTAATTGAAAACTTGTGGAGTTTTGATTCTAAGGTATGTTACCTTCTTCCACATCAACATAACATGTATCTATGAAACAAAAATGTTATCTATACCTCTATGTACAACATTATAGTCCTATAGTTGGATCATGTAACAATTATAGCCTGTAGTTAAAATAAACCCTGTTTTGAATTTTATATGACAAAACATAAGGTTTCTTCTAGTAACTCTATAAGCAATTCTGTTTATTTTATGTTGCAGTTATATTTGAATCTTGAAGTAAAGATTTCTCAAGGCTATCTTGAAGCAAAGATTTCTGAATTAGCATCCAACTGATTCATATAAAGTAATCTCACATCAAGTTTGCCATAAGAAGATAACTCAACTGCTTCGTCATAGCTATGTCTACAACATTCTGGTCTTCTGTTTGTAAGTCGATGATTTTTTGAACCAACACAGCATGATGTAGAACTTTTGGCTGCTCTATGAGTCTCCTCTTCTCTTCCTCAAATGCATTTTAGAATAATGAACAGTATGTTCTATCAAGAGTTTTCTTTTCTCCTTCCATTGTTGCATTACTTGGAATTCTCCTTAAATGTGTTTCCAATAATTTGTTAAAATGTGCGTTCAGTATTATTATTACTCTAAGGACACCACAATGTCAGAACTCATGATGTCAGAAGCTTAACACTAATTAGGGAAAGATCAACCATTTTTCTTTGATATCGCTTGAAGAATGTAATAGCAGAAGCAGGATTACTGAATGTTATTACAGCTCGGCGCTGAGCAGGAATCATCTGAATGTTCTGAACAGAAGCAAGTAAACAAATAAAAGAAACTGGTTCCATTTTTATACTTTATTCTCGGGTTTACTCAAAAGCAGGTAGAAGGAAATAACTTACTTCAACAATGCCAACTCTCTGACACATTCTCCGTAACTGAGAATCTGTAGTGCTGGCAGCAAGGTTTTCTACAGCTACCAATTTAGTTCTAGGCATTGTGGCAACTTCAGGGGCCTGAGCCGTCACTGTAATGCTAGTGTTCTGGTTTGAGATGACTGTTCGCCCAGGTACTGAGTTCTGATAAAAAAAATTAGGCAATGTACTAATTATTCATTTCCAAAGATATCACTCAAGAGCAGGAGGAGAAGAAGCAGAGGAGGAGAAGAGAAGGAGGAGGAGAAGAAGAGGAGAAGAAGGAGATAAAGGAAAAGGAAGAAAGAAATAGAGGAAATACATACTTGAATACTAACTGGCTAACTAGCTAAGTTATTTATCATATTATGGAAGTCTACAGTAAATATCAAAGCCTATTAATTGTTAACTTTCAGTTAATCCCACATAGAAAACAGCAATGCAGTTCCAATTTAGTGCCCAGAAAAAAATACACATTTTTAGGCTTACCATTGAATTTGTTACACAAAACATTTAAAAATAGTTTCAGTCACTATAACAATGCAAGTATAGCTGAATACCTTCTGTTTCGCTCAAGTGAATGTATAAATTTCTGTAAAACTTTTCTTTCTCAATCATAGTTGATGTAGAAAAAATTGACAAACATTTTTGAAAAAATTGGTGGGTGGTGCCCTATGATTCACCCTAGATAACTCGTGAGTCTAAGTTTTGAAGTTGTAAACCTTACCATTAAACTGTTTTAAAGATGACACCAATAAATAAAAATAACATTAATAATGATAAATATAATAAATTTTGAAAAAATCATTCTGAGGTCCACATTTAAACAAGCAAGTTAAAAAATTGACGAAGCATTGACAGCAGATCTGATAATTCCAATAAGTTTCAAGAGAATCAAAAACTGAATCCTTCCAGGATAAAATTATATCACTAAACCAATGCATCATTCAATAAAACATCTGATATTTAACAATAACAAAAGTAATGTTTTTAATGAATATAAAGTCAAACTAAAAGAAATATTAATATTTAGCAAATAGAATATGTTAGAACATTAAAAGTATAAAGGCAGAAAAATTGCCCTAACAGCATCAACTTTGTAAAGAGAGTCAAGAATTAAGGAATGCAACAAAATTATTGTGACTCATTGAACAACACATTCATTAATGTTGGGGAAAAAATATATCACTCAAGTGTTTGAATCCAACAGAATATTGGATTTTAATTGGAAATTTTTTTCTTCCACCATTTGATCATATCTAAAAGGAAGTCCAGTAAATAATATACTTAAATTACTGAAAGCATTTTCAAAAAATACCTTCTTTTAAAAAATGGGCATTCCAAAATTTTGTTGTTGCAGTTTTGTCTTTCCAGTTTCCAGATTTCAGTTCTCAATTCCAGTAAACACACAAAGAATCATTTTATTTACCAACTACACATAGTACACATTTAATTTTTTTAAACTATAAAATGTACTATAAGTGAAAAAGGTCTTCCTTTTTTGTATATACCATCCTTCTTTGTTGAATACATCATAATATACAATACAATAATCCATGCTCTTTATTTATTTCAATCTATCTAAATATTTGTTTATTGAATTATTTATTTAATTATGGCATACCTACTCCTTTATATCAAAATCTTCTTAACTATTCTTTTACATAAACATTATCAGCCTACTTTATAGTAACAATTTCAGCATCCATGTGAGAATGTAATAATAATGACAAATTTGAAATAAAAAAACCCAAAATCTACGATCAGAGTTTTGGAGACATCTTTGGAAAATAAAGTCTCAAGGCTTTCTAATATACTTTACAGATTATATCAGAAGTACTTACTGGTGGCCTACTTTGCTGAGTTTGCACAACTCTCCTTTGAACCTGTGGAGGCTTTTGTTGAGAAATTTGACTTGTAGTAAGTTTGGTACTATTTGTTCCTCGTAAGGTTACTGTTCGAGGTGCAGTAACTTGAACAACTCTTTGAGTGCTTTGATTTAATACAACTCTCTTAGGTGGTACAGAAGGTGTTGTTCCTTGTCCAGACTTCTGAAGAGCTGCTGGTCTCAAAGTAGATCGAACTATTCTTTGTCCCGTTGAAGTTCCTCCGGATGGTCCTCCCTTGACGACAATAATAATAAAATGAATAATTTGTAAAGTCAGTATCAACAATAATCCTAAAATAACTCATATTAAGACAAAGAAACAAAGATCACAAAAATCGCACAATGGCACTTTCAAGCGAAATATTAAAATCACTGAATTACAAGATTTTTTTCAACAATTACATGAAACAACGAGTTTTTTGTCCTCGAAGTTATCAGCGTTTTTAATTGCATATTTGACAATAAATATTTATCAGTAGTATTTCTTGATCAAATGTTGGAGTAAAGATATGATATCTTGAGTCTAGGTCACAATTAATACATCATTCATCTGATAGCCAATGTTTCAACTTTTATTAAGTTATCATTAAAACAATGTGTTTTGAGATAAGTGGTTGAAATGATGAAGAGGTTTTATTAAGAGAGCCCTGATGATGACTTAATTAAAATCAAAACACTGGAGATCTGATGAATTATGTATTTATCGAGGTCTAAACTAAAGATGATATATCCTTACACATTATTTATTTATCCCCGATGATAATATCAATGTTCAAAACAATAGATAGCAATTATTGTAAAAAATATTACATCACAACGAATTGAATAAAACATTAATGTAAAAATCTACCTGCACAGGAACAATCTGCACAAGCTGCTGCTGCTGCTGCTGCTGCTGCGGTGGTGGTGGTTGTAAATGCTGTTGCGACTGTTGTTGAAGTTGTTGTGACTGTTGTTTCTGAGGAGATGTTTGTAGCTGAGATGGTAGGGACTGCTTTAGAAGATTGTTGTTGAACTGCCCTCTTCCAACACCACGACCTCTGCCCCTCATAACCCTCCCCCTCATGGCTCTCTGTTTCAAAACAGGTAGTGAAGTCTGTTCCATTAAAACTTCTGGTAAACTGTTACAACGGTTCAATAATTGAACTTGAGACTGTTGTCGAACAGACACAGTTTGTGGTTCAATCGTATTTCTATTAACAATTGTTGCAATAGCATTTCCTTGAGGTGGATCACTTTGAGCAGCAAAGCACGAGGTAGCATCTCCTGATAGAGTAAGAGAGATAAGGAATATTACAAAGTTTCCAAATGTTCATTGCATTTACAACAATCAATTTATTTTAAGCATAGTTTAAGATTGTTTGGATGTAAAAGTACTGAATAATAAAATGACTATATTAAAATTAAGACTTAATTCACCTCCAGCTTGTAAATCTATATCCTTTTTTTGCAATTCCCTCTGCTTTTCTAGAGCAGCTAGTTTCCTTCGAGCTTCTTTTTGTTGCAGTATTCTCTCTCTTAACCGCTTTTGCTCTTCAATTTTCTTCCGATACTCTCTCGTCTCTTCATCTTCATTTTCATCTTGACCTTCACTACCAACTTGAGTTGGCAAGGTGTCCACTGTTTGAACTTCATGAAGATTACTCATATCCGGCATGCGCTACAAAATAAATAACAACATTTTTCTTAATACCACAATGTATTACATTTTTCATACATCTATTTAAAGCACTACAAAAGGCTTAGTTAACAAAGAATATAACAAAGAAACTAAACAAATGTTTTCTTTTCATTTTTCCCCAGAAAGATTCAGAAATGAGAGAACATACAGAAGACATCTTAAAACACCAAGAATATTTTTACCTTTTTCCTTTTAGGAGCTGGATCAAATCTACCTTGTGTAAGTGAAACAACATTACTATTCCCACCTTCGAAAGAAGGTCTTTTTTGAGGAGAACGGAAGTTTGGAGATTGTGACGGTTGAGGTTTAGATGCTTGTGTGTCTGGAGGTGACTGTTGAGGTGCCTGACCAGGACCATGTTGAAGGGGACCAGAATGTCGTCGACCTGGATGCGGGCCATTCATTGGACCTAAAGTGAACATTAATTAATTAACAAATACTACTCCTAAATGTACAAATCATCAGTATAATAATGTAAAGGTAAAATTCAGAATTTAAAACGATTCTTTACTTTATGTTTAACTGATTATAAATATTCAAGGAATAAGTTTATTACAACTTTGTAAATTATTTTGTGAAGTGAAACACTCATAGGCATATTTCTAACTACTGCAAATCGTAGTTATCGTATCATTATAGCTCCAATCATCATTGAACTTACCAGAGAATCGAGGTCTCTGTTGAGGGAAATTCCTGAAGTTTCTATTGGCAGGCTGACGAAAATGTGGTCCAGGACCAGGACCAGGTCCTGGACCAGGACCTGGACCTGGTCCATGGCCAGATGGAGGGTTAGCAAGACGAAAGACTCCCTAGAAAAAGAAGAAAAAAAAGATAATTAATATCTCACAATTCATACTTATTTCACTCAAACTGAGCAATGTATTATATGCTTTTAAGATTCAAAGAAAGTGAAACAAATATTTTGAAAGGCACAGTAATAATTTGTAAAAGATGAGATAACTAAAATAAAAGACAAAATAGAAAAGTAAAGAATTCAGTTAATCCTAAAAAAAAGATCAATATCATGAATATTCTCAATGCCTAACAGAGATTCCATGAGAGACCTAAAATTTTTATAAGTTGTTTCTTTTCTAAGATATATATTTTAGGCAAGAAATTTCTGAGAACATTGCATAAAAATAATTACATTTGTTTAAGCACTTTCACAGCCATAAGCATGTCCATTTCACATTCACACTCACTCTCAAATAGCTCGATTTCAAACATGTCTAAATGCATGTGTAAATATAATTTTAGACAATGATGAAACAAATCATTTATATAATTCCAGATCCTAATAATATCCCTATAGTACCTAGATAGCTTGTTTAAATAAAGGTAATTTGAAGGTGACAATCAATTCAGTAGCAATAAAACTAGACACAGATATTTACACAAATCATATACATTGTTACCTGTGTGCTTGGAAATTGTTGAGCAGTCACCTGACTGACAGGTATCTGCATCGAGTCAGACGCAGCACCTTGCCAAACAGCTGGCTGTGTGCACATAGAGATAGTCAGAGAAAGTTCAAAGTAAAACCATTAAGCTTATGCAAGCTATCGTTCACATACTGAAGTCTTCCTAAAATACTCATTTTAAAAAATGGATAAGATACAAAACTTTACACAATATTGGGAAGCAAGCAGTTTATCAGAGTTCAAAGAGACATTTGTAAGAAAATTTCACAGTATACAAAAACAATATCACAATTTTCTGAACTAAAAGGTAAAGTTGTATTTCTGAGAAAGGATACAAAAATAAATGAATAAATAAAAAAATAATGGTAACATAATAAAAGGTGGTATTATTACACAAGGCATGTGTGCAAGGACTTATTCTTGATAATGAATATGCAAATTTTATGTATTAAATCAGATGCACAAACTAAAAGGGATTTATTTACATAAAATTTGCACAATATTACACAGGTACATACGGTAATTTATTAACTTCCCTGACCTCCTTACAGCAGCACAAGCAACAAGCAACAAGCTACCTACCATGGGAAAAATTAAGTTTGTTATAATGAAATGGTTTCTTCAAGGTTCATATTCAAGATAAATTTAATGCACATTCTTAGTTGTCTGGATCAACTTTATTTTATTTTTTATTTTTTGGTCAAGTTTAGTGCTTTCCTGAAAACATGCTTTCCATGGAGTTGCCAACATCTCTGGATCTCTGGGAGTAGGGGGTTGAGGCAGGAATTGCAATAAAATAAAAATAACCGTACAGTCATCAGGAGCTTTACGAATTTTAATACCAAGACAACACAAAAGATTATTATTTACTTAAATAGTAACTATTTACAAATGCCTGTGGTATAATTTGAAGAACTTACACAAAACGAATAATTACACAGCAATGCAAAGTTATGGCAATATTAATGGAAATACATGATTTTATTGGGGCAACAATATTCTATTAATCGAATAAGAGAAGACAGCAGGTCTTCTAAAAGGCTTCTAAAGAATGAAACATAACTAATGAATTTTGACTTAAACCTCTGACTCCATGATGCTGTAAATTGCTATGCAAAAAATTTATAATAGCCAGTTATAATGTTGATATAATATTTTCTCCACCAAGAGATGTTAAATGGAGGGAGGGAATGGAAGGGGATGAAGAGAAAGGCACAGGACAGTGTGTGAGATACGAGAGTGGATGAGAGAATTCAGCACCTAGATTTTAGCCCTCTATATGCTAAATCAGTTCACTGAATATTAGTACTTGGCCAGATAACCAAACTGAAAGACAGACATTCATCAATTGTTCAAAACTTCCGTCTTCTAACAAATATACTACAAACAAATTTTACAATTGCTTCTGAAGCAATTTTTAAATTTTACACCCTTTGATCTTGTGCCAAATTGTTGAGGTAGAATCTTTGGATTATTAAGAATTTCACAAGTAATTTCAGAAGCTTAAAATTAAGTCACAAGATCAAATCTTGGATGAAGTATACAAATACTCCCACTAAAATTCATTTCACTTGCTAGCAACTTCAACAAGAGTTCTGTAGTACATTAAATAAATATTGGTCTTGGAAAAGCATTACGAATTAAAAGGCAAAAACTTCACATGATCCTTACTTCATAGCGTTTCTTCCTTAATTGTGGGATTATCTCCACAATAATATTCCAAAATACGTCCTGTTATAAAGTTCATCCTCAATAATCCCGTGCTTGGATTAAGCAACAAAAGTTTAATTTCTTCCTACAATTACATAATATTTATAAATAAATGATTATGATGTTATGCCTACAAATTCAACTTTCTTGTATTTAGAACAATTGAAATTTTCCAACAAAAAAAAGCAACGTATTTTATACTGTACACAGATATCTAACATCAATGTCTATTTATTTCCAAAAAAGCAGTCAAACACTCGATAAGACAACGTGGACAATGAGCAAGTTTACTCCCTGGGAGCTAGCAACGAACAATACCATCAATTCCAATAACACTGCTTAATGGAAAATGAGAAAAACCAAGGCCTTGATGGGGGTCACTCACATTATGTTCTCAACCATGTCAAGGTTGAGAAAAGATAAAAATCTGATTATAATAAATAATAAGAATCATAATTATTAGAATACAGTACATGTGCGACTATCTAGCCACCATCCTATACAGTCCATGATAAAAATAACATTCTTTGAAAAACACAATCAAAAGCCATGAACTTGTGTGCCGTCAGGAGGCAGACAATAAAGTTTTTTGAGGGGAATACTATGTAGTAATCTTGAGATACTTTTAGAACTTTTATTTTTTNTGCGACTATCTAGCCACCATCCTATACAGTCCATGATAAAAATAACATTCTTTGAAAAACACAATCAAAAGCCATGAACTTGTGTGCCATCAGGAGGCAGACAATAAAGTTTTTTGAGGGGAATACTATGTAGTAATCTTGAGATACTTTTAGAACTTTTATTTTTTAAACAAGATTGTAAATATTTTGTTAGAAAAATAAATAAAAAATACTGTACGTTTATAGTATAATGTTTTTCACTCGTTTTTCTTATGAAGTACTGTACATACAATTTACAATATCCACGTAAGATTAAAATGAACTAAGAATGATAAAGGTGAACTTAAGGTAAATTAACACAAGAATTAGGATGTTCGGATTTATGTGAACCACATCAACAATGGCTAGTTGGGTCTGGACCTCCAACACATCTGTTTCTTTTTGCAATCCGGACTGCAACAATAGGTCAGATAAGCAAGAGTCTACGGCCCTTTAAAGTGATTTTAAATAAATAAATTTATTGTCAAAAAAGCAGTACAAACTGCGTATGACCATGTGGAGGACAATAAACTAATTTACTCTCCGGAAGCAAGCAAGGGACCATCCCATCAATTCCGATCAAGGGTCCTAAGGCAGAGGCAGATTCAAAAATTCCTAGAAAACAAAAAAAAGTTAACTGTGAGTTATAATACTAATAGAATGTCAATATGTTTGTAATTTAATGCAAAAAATGTACATGTACAAATTATTATCGAACTATAGATTATTCTGAGTGTAGTGTTTAAAAATCATAAGAATTGAAATAACACGAAATTCATGATTTATTATTACAATAAACATGCCCCTACATGAAGCCTAGAGAACCTGTATAAGAAATCCGTCTCTACCCGAAGGAAAACAAGCAAAACCAATCATTATCAAAGTATTATGACTGGAGTGATACCCTATAAAAGGAATACAAATGTTATTGAATTCACATTATTCTAGTAAATATTAACTGGAATGATAACACATTCCATGAAATCTTTTTAACTGATCTTAATTTTTTTACCTAAATCAATAAATTTCTTGACATTATGGAAGCAATGATACAGTAGGAAAATTTTACTCTAGATTTGAAGAAGTTTATTTTAGAGTTGTTTCTTATTTCTTTTGAAAGAAAATTAAACAGAAGGATTCATGAATTACTTTGACCATTCGAGCAGAGGTTGGTGGAAATGCAAGAACAGTGAATATTATTATTTTCATTATTATACAGACAGATAAGAGTTTCTTAGAGAACGGTAGGAATTAAGTAGTTAAGTCTTCACTAACACCACTATTTCAAAAATGGAGATGCAAGCAATAGTTAGGATAATTAATTCTATATAAAAATACGATGTAAATTACTTTGGGAATTCACAGAGGAGTCACTATAATACATTAAAGTAATAATTCATCGGTTATCATTCACTACTTAAGTAAGTGGAGTGTGTGGCCGATGAATTATTACTATAATTTATCCATACAAATGTTTACATGAATCTCAGAGGTTAGAGGTACATGTAATCCTAACTATTCTCTTTTGTATTTTGTAAGTTTAAAAGCATTGTGTTGAGTAGCTCCATAACATATTGTCATACCATAAATGGAAATAAAATTTTCAAAATATATACAGTGGCAGATCTAACAACCCACCCGGCTAAATGATGTGACAAGTAACAGGGATAAGACACCTACACAACTAATTACATAGTTAGGCAAAAAGGAAATGTAAATATCAGTTACGCTGTGTCAAAAACGCTGTCACTAGTCGCAGACAAAACCAACGAGAACATGTGCTGTTAAATGCTCATTAGTGCAGCAGGTTCAGAAAGTATCAGGATATCAAAATGTTCATTAGATGGAACTCAAATAGAAGTTTAAAATTACTTGAGTATAATTGTGGGCACTACATAACCAGAACTGTGTGCCAAGGATGACAAAATGGCAGCATGTATAACTATACATGTACATCTGTGCTGGTCCATACGTCATGTGAATTATGAAGCACGGGCATGGCCCTGCCAAAAAAAAAAATCCTACATATGCCACTGAGCAGCAGGAAGCAGGTGACATACAACACAGACTACAATTCAGTATTTATAGTACAGCATAATTTAGTTAGTAAGGAATTTAGATTATCAAGATAGCAATTCCATGTGGGGTTTTCTAGAATATGAAGACCTAAGAATTTTGTTTCATTAAAATTATTTTGGGTTCAATTTACAAAAAGTGACACTTATGGAAGAAATTTGATTGTAATTGTAATTTGACAAGTCAAATAGCACAAAATAAAGAGAGGTTGGACAAAATCTTGAAGGTATTGGCATGNAAAGAAAAAAAAAAAAAAAAAAAAAAAAAGGGAAAGACTGGAAGTAAATAGTTCAGTTTCCGAGAAGTAATATTTTGAGGTTGGAATCTGTTTCAATCCATCATATATGCAGGACTGGCAATTCACCCAAATGAACACTCGGATCCAAATACACACGCCAAAAACATCACCGGGAGTTAAAATTATGTTTAAGCTGATTATGTTGTTTCAATTAATCTCACAGAGAATGTATCCAGTGACACAAGTGTTCAATAACACACAACCATATACACAAAAACAAAACATTACAAAAAAACAAAACATATTTCACCTATGTTGGCTATCATCCAATACAGATTTTAGTTGATCTAATAAACACAGTATAATAAAGATTAATTTTCCACTATTACATATTTCAATAATATGGGTAAACATCTATAAGCTCTTATTACAGAGGAAAACATTGTCTCTCTTTCTAAATTATATATTTCATCAGAAAGCTATTTCGACCGCATAGTGGCCATCTTCAGTGCTGAATATAGGGATTCTTGTGGCAAAGGAATGCCCTTGTCACAACAATCCCTATATTCAGTACTGAAGAAGCCGCTGCACAGTCGAAAAAGATTTCTCACACAAAGAGACACAATGTTTTCCTCTATAATACATGAATACTCTTTCAACATCTCACTGTCACCTAATATATAAACTCTTATTTCGTCACACTTATGAAGAACAAAAAATGAAGAGGCAAATTACATGAAATTAATTATCACAAACACAAGTGTTATAGTACAGAAGTTTGAGAGGATTGTTTCATCTCTGAAATCTATAGTTAGACTTAAATACATTGCGACTTAACTGGCTTTAATTTCAAATCCTAAGTAAACAAACTATTTAAGCTTAAGTTCAATAGAATCATTCTCTTAGCTGTTAAATACCAGAGATCACCACACATTAAATTAAATTTAGGAGATTAATTTACCAATTCATTATTTTTTCTCCTGCACTGGCTTTGGAATACTTAAAAAATAAAAGGAAGCACAACATCATGTCGGAATAAAAGGAAACACTTAAGATAAAAGAAATAAGTGTACAATAAAAAGTATTTCATACATTATCATTCACTCACATTTTTCCAATTATTGTCACTTAACTTCTATTTTCAAAACTATTCTTAAATGATGAGAAATTTAAGATTCAGCCTACTACTACATGAATATTTCATTTGTTACCGTTACTTCATTCACAATGTTCACATATGAGAATTCTATGAAGACTTCAAAAGAGTCCATTTCAATTCAGCAGGATTAGAAATATACCCTAGCAAGTTAAATACAAATATAATGGAAACCCCTGCTGCAAGGTAAACAAGTATTTATCTACACAGAAAAAAAATTGTGATAAAAAAAAGTTAAAATATAAAATAAATGTTAATACCACAGAATTATCTTAATACTAGGAAGAAACAAAACGTCAACACAATGGCTGCAGATCAGCAACAAAACTGACATATGATGTAATTTGGCACTCTTAATACAAAATGATAAGAAAAAGATTAATGTTTTCAATGCTGTGGGACAAACCAATGTATAATTATGTTGGTCTATACATTCATACAGAAAAAAAAGTACTTTAAACAAAATAATGAAGAAATAATAATGATTCAAAACACAACAGCAAAAATTCATCTAATTTGACACAATGTTAATGTTAATTTAAGAAGAAATACCAACATTACTTAGGTTAATCTTTTCAGATTCTTAAATCACAGACAAATTGGATTCAGTACAAAACACTGAAAAATAAGATGAGAAAACATGTTTGACATTGTAAATAAAGACCTCAAACATTTCTTACTAAATAAGAACAGAGCACTATCTGTATAGCACAGATCAATATCTGTATAGAAGGGATTCTATCTGAAGAAGATACAAAAAGTTAATTAATCCCAAGAAGTTTTAAATCAGAATCATGGTAAATTATAGTTATTTATCATTTTCATCAATAATGAAGAATGATTGCAAGGAAATATTCATATCATGGGAAGTACTGCTTTCTCTGTTATTCATTCCCTATCTTATCATAATCAAGTTCACAATCAGAAGAACTCTAATTCATAATCAAAAGAAACCATAAAATGAAACTGTTTCAATCCTAGATCAATATATCACACTACTGTTCAAAATACTTAAAACAAATATCAATATACTGCAAGTTTGTTTGATACTGAACAGAAGACTAAATGTTTCTGAACATACTAAGTTCAATAAATTATAACCATGAATGTTTCAAAAGAAAACAATCTATACTTTTGTGGTGGGTAATTTGTTTTTTCCAAAGATACCTAAGAATATATGAAACAGTATCTGGATGACATCCATAACATTTAGATATTTAGCAAATAGAATGTCACAAAAATATAGTTTTATATTGAAAATAAGTCATTTTCACCAGTCTTCCACCCTTCATCAACAAATTACAATTTTAAAAAATCAATTAAGTTTATATTTTCTAACATTCTTCATAATGCCAAAATGATGTCTATTTCTCAGCAATCAATCAATGATACATACTTTTTGTTACACCATCAAAAGAGTTCTAGCTAATACATGTTTAAAGTTTGTCAAATTTCCATACATAAAATACAAAAGGTATTTTCTATTTGAATGTATGCATGATAACTTCTCATACATACACATAAATGTCTCTCCTTCAAGAACTGAAATGTAAGACATACAATCGTTCAGCTTAACATTTACTTAATAAATTGGTGTCATAATTCTTCAATTTTTGACTGATAACCTCCAACATTCAAGTAACCAAACCAACTGTCAAGAAACATTTCTCTGCTTGCAGATTATCATTAAACTCTTTACAATAATTTTTCTCAACAGTCATTCCAAATTTGTTAACAAATCTTCTAAAAGAAATTGTTCTAATCACTATAGTGTGCACTTAGAATCACTCAAATTACTTCAGTGTACATTTAAGATCAGATGCTCAGTCACATACACTATTAAACATAAATAGTATGTTCTTTTCAAAAGGAAGTGTCCAATGTGATTCAAAGTTCTCTCTAGAAGTTTATCAAAAACACATAATCAGACAATTTAAAAAAATGTATGATTCTATTAACAGCACATCAATAAAGTTGTGAAAATCATTATCAATTAAATATCTGAATAAGTAAATTGATTTTTTTATGTAGGGAAGATGTTTGGATAACAAATTTTCAGAGGTATTAAGAACATTGGTATACAATTTAAATTATTATACCAATTACTTCTCATATAATATTAAAATAAAAAGTACCTAATAGCAAGTTCTTATAACTGTTAAAATGCCATTTATTCTATTTTATATTCATGAACTTTTTATGCTTTGAAATTTGATATTTAGAAAAATTATTTAAAAAATTATTGCCAGTTGGTTAGGTTATCCACAACATTTAAAGTTAAGTAATGGAAAACCTACGTGAAAGCTTAAGAGCCAGAATATAATACAGCTGAAAACTTGCAAAGGATCACTTAAAAGAATCAAACGTTATCAATGAATAATGAATTTTCATAGAAAATTTCCTAAATGTTAGTTTCATAGAAAATACAGTTATGTCAATAGTTAATTACCAAATAAACATTTGACCAGTAAATAGTGCAAGAGTCAAACAAGTAAATAAAAATTTTGCTCCAGTAATATGAAAGTCTAAAAAATTATTAAAAAATCGGGAAATTATCACAAACAGGATGAAATAAGATTTTGAAACAATAAAAGAAGTGAACCTTCGCTTTTAGAATCCAGAATGGTGGCTCACCCTAGTTCCATTAATGTTTTCCATTCACTTATTATTTTATTCAAATAATTAATTCTGGATTTCCAGAACCAAATAATTCTGGAATAAAATCAAGTTTTGTGTATTGGTTGTAATTATGTATAGATTATTCATTTCAACTGCTCTGTTTTCATAAAACACAATATATTATTTGAATAGTAATAACCTTTGTAGTAAAAAAAGCAGTTGCAAACTACATCTGACCACATGGGGGATAATGAAGTTAGAACACCCTTTTAATAAGAATCAAATACAATTAACATATATAAAATGAATTTATATACTGATACCATGTTGATTTAACATAAATAATAATAAAATCGAAAGAGTACAAGTAGGCATGAAGTACTTTGAAGGTAAAAAAAATATTTATGAGAATATGAGAATTTAACAATACTGTTGACTTACACCCCACAGAATTGTTTGACATAGTTGAAAACATATGATCCAAAATAATACCCACAACAAACAATGCAGTAGTGTAGTTTCTTAATGTAGCTTGTATACTTGGTATATAAACCAGGCAATGTAAAATACACTTTTCTCATGTAGTCATCATCAGCCCATAGAATCCCCATCCAAAGCAAGGGTCTCTCCTAATTTCTTCCATTTTTGTCTATCTTGGGCGGCATGTGTCCAAAGTGTTCCTTCCACCTTCTTGATAGAGTCCTGCCATCTAATAGCTTTGCGACAGCGTCTTCTTTTTCCATCTCTTGGGTACCATTCTTGAACTAGCTTGGTCCATTTCTCTGGGGACATCCTTACCACATGGCCGGCCCAACTCCACTTTTTCTTCAACAGTTCGTTTCTAACATCATTTACTTGTGTTTTACGTCTAATCTCAATATTTTTAACTCAATCTTTTAATTTGATACAGAGTAAACTCCTTTCCATTCTCCTCTGACATACCATTAACCTCTCTGTTTGTTTTTGGGTCAGAGACCAAGTTTCTGCACCATAGGATAGTACAGGTAAGACACATACATTCATTATTTCTCTCTTAACGTTCATTGGGAAATCTCCTTTAAGAATGAAAGCAAGCGACCAGTACTGGTTCCAGGAGTTCTCGATTCTTCTTTTCATTTCTTTTTCTTGACGGTTTGAGAAGGAAACTAACTGGCCAAGATAACAATAATCTTCAACATAGTCAATAGTGTCATTGTTTAGCTTGATGTAGCCTCATGTAGTACTACTAAAAAAAAATACTATTGCTCTCAAAAGTCCTATTGTTCATCTCTCACACTTAATAAGATCTTCTGACACATCTCAAGTCAACATAAATTTATTCATTTTATTATTTTTTCCAAGCCCATTTCACACATTAAGAAAACAGACATTTCCCATACATTTAAGGAATACAAAGGTTTGTAAACTTAAGAAATTTTGTATTTCTTACAATGACTGAAACTGAATATCATTAATTCATGTTGGGAATAATCCATAGGTCTTCATAACATTTTCTGAAGGTACCAGTAGCAAAATGACACATTAGGAAGCACATCAGTTTGATTTCACATCAATGGTAGTGGTTGCTGGTTCAGCACTCATCCCAAATTTCACACATGAACATTTCTGTTTATTTGCAACAAATAATTTGAAATATCTTCTTTGGTCATTCACCTTCAAATTTTCAACAGATTTACATTTCTTTCTTTCAATAATGAATAAAAGACTCCAATATTTTAAACAAAAATGCTCATCAAAAATATAAAAATACAAAGAATAGACAGCAGTTTGTAACCATTCTTACTACACAGGAAGTACGAGGGGATGTAGTGGATAAACAATTTTTCCACAAATTTATTCAAAATTACTTCACATTAATAAACTGAATGACAGACATGTCACTGAGATTACCTTCATCTTGCATTTCAAGAACGAGTCTTCTGATCTCATCTCTTCAGAATAAGCACCACAATAATAAATTTTTCTTGAAATATTTCAGTCAGGAAGTAGTAAATTCAGTATTCACACTCTCAATGAGTTGAAATGTTCCAGAAATGAACTTCTGAGGAAATAAAAGTCAACAAAATCAAATGATAAAGCAAACTGTTGGCTCTTCCCCCATGAAAGATAGTTTCAAGATTCAATAAAATAAAGCACAGAAAAGCATGTCAACCACTTTTGGATTACTACTTGAATGTATCAGATAATCATTGAAATGTCTCTGAAATAAACAGTCAGGACCAGGATGCTCTAGTTGTAAATGGAGGAGCTCTTTGCCTAGAAAGGATAAACTATCCTCTCATTCTACAAGCTTGATAGACAGTTCTCATTAATACCAATTAAATGGGATTCTTGAAGAAGAATGGAACATTTAGTTGTTTTATTTTTGATGTATCATCTACCACAAATTTTTCAGAAGCTTATGTTTAGGCAATCCCAGTTATCTCATGATTACTGAATTCAACTTGAACACATTTCACATTTCTCCATCTCAAAATGCTTTCATTTCCCAAAATTCCTTGTATTTTATTTACACAACAAAATATTGAGATCTATATCTTGTGAAATTCTTTCAAAAATAGCAGTCAGCAATATCTTCAAATGTCATGAAGGAATTGTATTTGACACCATTTTTCAGGTATCATATCAATCAATTAATTTCAACTGAGGCTTGAATTATAGACATCCAGTTTTTTTCCAGGGATCGGATCAACTTCCAAAAGGATTTTCAGTGGATGGATTTTCGGGAGGGGCAGCTTGGTATAATTCATGAAGGAAAACAAACTATAAATTATGTTTTTTACTGTCAAACTGTCCGAATCAACTAGATTCAATTCAGCAGATCTCCTCTCTTCATAAACAAATATCTAATAATACCTTAAACTTCTTCATATCGCCGTGATAAGAAGGAAGATAAAGTTCACACCTCTTTTAACAGTGAAACTTAAGGTATAATACATTAACTTTTACAAACATACTGAATGTCAACATTACCAATGGTATGTGATCACAAGCAGGTATGTCAAGAACTGATGACAAAATTCATGACCTTCTACATCCAGATTCAGATTAATGAATTCAAGACACTGAATTCTTGGCAAGTTACTGAAGCACCATTTTGACAACTGTGCTACATGACATTCTGCATTATCTCTTCATTTATCATGGAACCACAAGAAAGAAACATAAGGGACAGATCTGTCACATAAGAGTCTATTTCCACAAAAAGAGATTTCTAATATTGTTGATGGCAGTGTCTTATCACAAAAATTGGTTCCTTTATTTTGATCATTCTGGCAAGAGTTGGCACTACTCATGCATTACCACTGTAGTAGAATTACCATTGAGGTTGCCAGCTATCACAAGCCTCTGCCACAGTGTAAGTCCAAGGGAAAGATTCTTCCTTCAAAACTACAAAAAGGCTTTAGATACTTAAATTCTTTCTTGAAAAGTTACAAGAAAGAAGTCTATTCCATAGCACCACTTCCAGGAAATTATGAATAAACACTTTCTTGAAGAAGCAAAAGTAACAACTTCAAATTATGGTTCAGGTTCTAAATAACATTAAGTACTCTTCTTAATTTTACACCTTTTCTAACATCTGTACAGTTCACACACATCCTCAGGGTATAATTACTGTAAATACAGTTTCCATGCAGCACAACAAGCAATTGAAACCTTTGAAGTGTAGATAAGAAATTCAACAGTTCTCACCACACCTGATGCACTATTTAGAACATCCTATTCTTGAAAGTTGTAATTCATTTTTCAAGCAAAAATTTCAGTTTTCTAGTGGTTGGCAGCAGATTATCCATCACACATTCTCTTATGATGAAATAATGTCAGAATTGCTTTTGTATTGGAGGCATTCACCATTGTGTCTCTCAAGGCACACTGTCAGATTGTCAATGTCCCTATTGGAGTGGAGGTTCCTCAACACCCTGGTCATTGTTCTCAACCACTGCCTGTTCTCAGATGGCCTCCTGATGATGGGAATGACAAGTGTTAGGGATGACTGATGATGAATGAAAGTTGTGATGGAATTAAAGGCAAGGGAATGGGAGTACTTTGAGAAAACCTGCCACAAACCTGCATTCTCCACCGCTGCAAATTCTACCCGGATCAACTGGGAATTCTCTAATAATTTCAACAGTAGTCTCTGGAATACTTCTCATTTCTCTGTCTTCAGGGGAAGTATCTTCATCTATTCAATTTAAGCTCCCAAAGTTTAACAAAAAATAAATTCATTAGAAAGAGCTGAATTGGTAACAAATTGTTTGCACTTCTTCAAATACTTGGTACTAGAATGTTATATCACCATGACTTAAGAGTGCTCAATGAACTTGTGTTTCTATGCATTTCATTATCAACTATTCAAGTCCATTTGGTCTATCTTACAAAACAAAAAATATCCAAAGAATACACTTTCCATATCTTCATGGTCCATATCTTCATATAGATTCGATACACTAGATAAGTTTTTTTCAAACAAACATTATAAAAAAAACATTAAATCATAAAAAAAAGAAAGCAGTTAGTTTGCTTAGTTAAGTAATTGTGTTTTGACAAAGAATTTCTTGTTTTAGAAAATTTACCATAATAATTTTAACAATTGAATAACAAAACTCATTTATTACACTATTGATAAAGGGTACAATCAGCTTTCGACCAAGGAGAGGGCAATGCCAAATCCTTTTAGAGGAACAAGTAGATACTTCTTCTCATCTCTACAAGAAGCGGGCGGAGATGTGAGATGAATCCCAACTAAGTTTCTATTGTTTGTAGAACTCTCCAGATATTTCTTGACCAATGTGGACTGTAGACATTTCACAAAAAACTAAGACGATATAATCACACATACTACACTACAATATGTCTTACATATGAATAAAATGTATTTTTATTCACATGTGAATTTGTTGACCAGATGTATGATAAATGCCTAGAAAATTTTAATGGCACTCTTGTCTATTCTATTTTTTCTCATCTTTCTTATCTCATCTTGGGCTTGTTAAGTATAAACATCTCCTTGCTTATGATGTTAGCTGTGCTCTTACAATTGACTATTGTCAGGGTTCACTCATTGATATGTCAACATACACAAAATACAACAGAACTTGCTTCCACAGATGAATGTTTGTGAATGAATTTTACCAAAATCTCTAAATTGCAACTCATGAGATTCATCCAACTTACTTTCCTAATTCCCAATAATTAGGAAAGGGCAAACAAATAAAATGATAATTAACTATTACAAATCTATGCATATATTTAATTACAATACTATGCATGTACTTACATATACAGTTTTTACATATACCCATTCATGAGTGTTTTCTATTTGTTAAACACTTATTAGAAATTTCAATAAAGTATGAAACACCATAGCAGCCAATGATTGTATATCTTACATGTTTTACATCATCACTAACAATTTCAGCCTCTATTAAAGAAAACAATTCTAAAATATTTTTTCTTCATAAAAATGAAGATTTAGAAAGTTTCATATTGAAGGTTGCTCTTTTCAATAATACTAGGAACTTTAAACAAAACTGAATGAAAACAATAGTACTGGGGTAGAAGTATGTACATGAGATTCGACTATTCATAATACAGAAAAAAATGAGAAGAATTAAATCTTCCAAAGACATCATTTTCAATGTAAACATATGAATGTTAACAATAAGTGAAATAGTTTGAGTTAAATTGAAGAATATTATTTGTGTTTTAGCAACCACAAAACAAAATCCTCACCTGTGGAGGTGCTGATACTTGATCCAAATGCACTGAGAAAGATTGTTGATCTTGTGGGGGAACAGGTCCAGGGCCTGAAAACTGAGGAGGATTGAAAACAACATCAGGTGGAGGATAATAATTTTCCCTTCCGTGTGGTGGTGGACCTTGTATTTGACTTGGAGGGTGCGGTGGTTGCATGTCATGCCAGTATTCAACATTAGGAGCATTCTGATGCGGCGGTTGATGAATGGGCTGAGAGAGAGGAGGTTGAGATGGAGGATGGTCCTACAATAAAAAAATGTTTAATTACTTATTTAATACAGTTGAATAATTCATCCAATTAATTTATGTTACTACAATTTTTCAACTTACCACGTACATTTCACCAGGATAGTAATTCTGATTAGGTGGTTGAGGATGTGGAATTTGTTGATGTTGGGAAGGCACTGAGTTATGAAATACAACAGGATCATGGTGCTGAAATGAATGTTCATAGTTTCCTTGAGGTGTTGAGGGATAGGGAGAATCCACAAAGACTCGAGGAGGAAAAGGTAATAAACCATCTCCAGGAGGTTGAGAAGGCGGTTCAGCATCCCAAATGAGGCGTGCTGAAAACACACATAGAAAAGTATTATCAGATAAACTGATTTGGGAACAACTCATTTTCTACAGGCAACTCCTCTCAACTGTCAACCACAATAGGTAAAAAATAAAAAACTATTGAAAACTTGCAAAGAAGCTTTCTTTTTATTTAATTGAGGTTTTAGGGCTTTCCAACATCGAGGTCAAGCAAAGAAGCTGAATTTCCCACAATGTGGGAAACAAATGTCCTATGATGCACTTAGCAAAAAATTATTTATCTAAAATATTATCCTTGTCGAAGTATAAGCATCATTTGAACTAATATTCACTCAGAATCCCCAAGATCAGATCACATAGTTTACCCAGGTGTTAGTTTTTACATGGACCAGTAATCCAACACCTTCTTCAAGATGAATTTAAGACAATAACCTAGTCTTGAAGTAACCAAGATGTTTCTTTTTGAAGTGTACAGATGATACATATGAGGAAAATACTGATATGGTCTTATTAAAATGTTTTGTAGTGATGTACTAGTACAAGTGATTTCATTTACCTTCATACCTCCTTCTACAAGCAATGTTTCAATACAAACTTTGAGCAAAATACTTTGAACTTATAGTGGAGACTCTAAAAATATGTACAAGATTTGAAAGTATCGTCCTTAAAGGTGAACTTGAAGTTCAATAATCTAAATTTGAGAAGGTATTTATTAGATGAAAAACTAGGTTATTGTCTTAAATTCATCTTGAAGAAGGTGTTGGATTACTGGTCCATGTAAAAACTGACACAGCATAAAAAGTTAACTAATACTGACATTTTGACCCAATCACTCAGGTCGCCTGATGACAACCTGAGTGGTTGGGTCGAAACCTCAGAATTAGTTAACTTTTTACGCAGTGTTCCGTGAAGTGCTCTTCAACTATGTCGCATGGAAACCTCAATAATATAAGGGTATTTATTATAACAGATTGTTGAACTTCTGTTTGAGAATGGTTTTATTTCAAAATTATCACACACTCCCTATTTACCAAACCACCTTCCTATAGCGACTCGGATGAGTCATTGACTACACAAACCTGCACCCACCAGTAGACTTATTTATAACTAAGTCATGTTCACACTCAATTGAGTAGACTTCATTATGAATCCATGCAAGGAAGAAAACAAATTTTTTAAAAATGTCTAGGTGGTTCTTTTTGTTCTAATAATAAATATAATAATAATGTCTACTACACTATTAAAAAGACAAATGATCATGTAATTCATATTAATATATTGATGCAACTTTCATGGCTATCATCATGAATATTTAAAATTTCTTCTGAGTTATAAAGCAGAGTTGTTATAGTTTTAATATTTGTTTCATTGGTTGCAAAATTTGTATGTCCACTGACTACCACAACACATGATCAGTAAGTAGAAATTGAGGATGTGAACAACAGTTCCCACAACCAATCTGAAGAAAATTGAAAGTGGAGAAAGTGGCTGAGTCATGCAATATATGTTTTAATTGTAGTGACTCAACAGTAAGTTCCTAGAGTACTTTTTTTGTATACCTTGCTATAGTATTGAACCCACAATATTCAAACTTAATATATTAATAGCACACACTTAAGTTCTCTTAAGATATTTCACATTTAACCCATTGTTCCCTGAATTTTCTTAGAATTTTTGCAACCACTGGGACTGAATTATTTTCACCATCCCAGTAGTGCATTCAATGACAATTTCTCAGACTCCCTAAAATTATGTAAATTTTTATTTTGACATTTAAACAAATATTGGTAATATAACTACAGAATAGGAAAATTAAATTTACTAATATTTCCTGAAATAAAAGTAACTTTATCAAATTTAGTTTTAGAAATTTACTAATATTTCCTGAAAACAATTTTTCAAATGTAAGGGAACTAAATATTGTTTTACACCACTTAACCAGTTACACCAGTCTGATCTCTTTCCCGTTCCTATGCACACTTTGCTCTACATTGTAAAATTTCTATCCACTGTCATCCAAAGTCTATCAACCACTCCATATATTCATACGATCCAACTAACATTTCATTTCGTAAATGCCTCTATGCTTACTTAAACACCTCTATATTTCAATAACACGCAACCACCCTCAAACAACAACATATAAAAAAATATATAGATGGAAAACGATCGATTTTTAACAATGTACTTCTGGAAGATTCAGAGAACAAGTAGAAGTAAGGATATGAATAAAATACATAGTAACAATGTTGAAATGTGATGGAAAGTACAGGACAGGTGCTGCCTGTCTTTTGTCAGAACATCACTCAAATGTAGAGGACGGGTAATGCCTGTCTTTCACCTCTAACAGGTTAATTTTAAAATGATCTAAAATCAAAAAATTCACTTTACCTTCAGGGTGAGGCTGCACAGCTCCACGAAAATGTGGATTGATGAGTATCTTGTGAGGAGGCTGTTGCATCTGCTGCGGAGGGGGCTGGGATATGGAATGGTGGCCAGGTTGTGAAGGAGGGGCTGATTGGGGATGGGGAAGTTGCTGCATCTGAGGTGGTTGGTGTTGAAGATGATGGTGGTGGTGGTGATGGTGTTGCAGTTGTTGTGGAGGTAGAGGATGACGCACAAATGCACCAGGAGCAGGTCCTGGAGAGAATACTGGTCCCTGGAAGTGTGGTGGTGGCTGCTGTTTCTAATTTGAACATTCAGAAACAAAAGAATTTGAAATAATGACAGAAAGATCTTTTAAAGAGTACAATAATAATTTAATTCCATTTCTTAAAAACTCAAAAAAATGTATTATTCAAAACTATAAAGACAAATCTCAATATTAGTGGCAGAGCTCTGATTGATCCATAATCAACAACATTATAAAACAAAAGGTGAACTTGAAATTTTGAGAAGATATTGCTTTCATGTTGTAACCACTCATTAAGAAAGAATTTTTCAAATTTGTAATTTTCAACGAATTGGGGTGAAATGTGAATCTTCTGAGTTTCGCAATATCTTACAAACTAATCGAGATATCCATTTGGTTTTCTTACATAAATGTGCAAGATTTTCCACATTAAATACAACAAAGAGTAATAATAACAACAGTATCTCCTGTGGGAGGCCAGGGTAGGTCACTAATTGCTATTAAATTAGTTAAATCTGTGGAGAAAAAATATACTATAACAGGAAGACCTTATACTTGTAAAACAAATATAGAATCAAGTTTAATGAATGAATATGACAAAATTTATTTTGATTACATCTATTCCAATTTTTAGTAAGTCTACACCACTTTAACCATCTTTGTACCATATTCGTCTCGAGAACATTATGGTGCAGAAGATTATATAGAAAATTTAACGTTTTAATAATTTGCATATATTTTTGAATAAAAAATGTTGCTTTTTCAGGGATTCCACAAAATGATGTATCCATGACACAATAAATTAAAATTTGCTTTTACAAATTTCCTCACTTAATTTGTTTACACCTTTTCATAGCATGTTTTTCGGCAACTTTACCCGGTCATTTGCCAAGCATTAGAGAACCTCCATAGGAACAAATTCAGAAAAGTATGTAAAGACATTATTTAATTGTAGAGAGTACAAAATATATTTGTAACTTTAATTAGTATACCTACCAAACAACAAATATTTACCTAAGTTAGTAAGTGATTACCTCTCAAGGATCAAACAAACATATTGGCATACACACACAAACAAACAAAATTTTAATACGAAGTATTTATGTAGTTTTAATATGATTTATATTTCAAGATGTACAATTAGCCTTCAATAATAATGGTACAGAAATAGGTAAGAGGATTCAACATTTTAAGCTAATTAAATAATATATAAGATGCAAATATTATATAAAAATATATTATGAAATGTATATCTTAGAATGCAAATGTTGAATTTTATTATTAAAAAGGTACAAAACTTCACTTACAGAATGAAAATACTGTCGTGAGCCACCTCGAGGTCCATTACCTCTTCCTCTTCTATTTCTCCACTGATTTCCATCTCGTTTATGCTGCTGCTGTTGTTGTTGCTGTTTTTGAGTGTTGTTTTCATCAGCGGGAATAACTTGATCTACATAGACGTAAAAACAAGAATATTACATACGACAG
>NNCF01127071.1:179346-200605 GCA_002313205.1 Laupala kohalensis | reverse complement strand
TATTTATTCTGCACTTTAGTAGAGGTTGTTAAATAGTGTCTGAAGGCAAAGACTCAACTATCATTCCATGGATTTTTCTAGTGGCAATCTTATCAATTTCACTTATCTACCCTATTTCATGTACCAGGCAGAAAAATGTGATTTTTTTTTTATTTTAAATCTTTTTATTGAATTTTGCAATATTTCTTTGTACCATTTAACACTTGTATTTTTTTGTTTCCAGTTATAAGAGAGTACTTTTAACAAGTGCTATGAAAGTGATAGATGATAGGCAAAGTTTGATTGTGCAGAAGAAGAAATCTTTAGTGCGTGAAATTACTCATTTGGTTGTGAAGTAAGTATAATTGTACATTATATTAAAGCACCTAGTGTGGTTTTATGAGTGTTATGATTAAAACCTCTAATGCAGTAACTTGAATGCATTATGTTGTGTAATTTGACGACATTAAGCAGAGTAACTTACATTGTTCATCTGCTTCAGATTATTGTTGTGTTTTTATTTCACACAGAGTTTGGTAGAGTTTATTAACTCACAACTTGAGATTGGTAAAAGCAATGTGAAGAATGTTTATTGGTGTAGTTCTGAAAGTAGTTAGTGTAATTAACATTTAATTGAAAATATTGAGTTCTTTGAAGTTAAAAGTCACAGCAATAGGTTTTTTGAAATGGAGCTTTTAATAAGATTTTTAAATTGCCTTTGATCACGGGTGGTTATTATATTTTGAACTGAAAATACTTGGTATTCCAATCTGTTATACTGGTTGGCTTACTTCATTTTTGACTACTGTATTTATCCTAATATAGCTTTCCCACCTCCCCTTATTTTAGCAGGCAGAAACTAAGAGAGGGAATAAAATTGAATAAAATTAAAGTTTTTGTGAAGGGAAATGGCTGTGTTGGGTAAGTATAATCATAAGGATTTTAAAATGAAAAGTAACTGGCACGTTCATCTTCTCCGCTTGACCTCACCAGATCTGAATTGTCTTCAACTCTACTTTGAATACTCTTGGTGCTACTTTATGTGTCTGTGCATAATTTAGAACATACAGTTTGAAGTTCATGTTGAAGCTTCTTTGATAGCCTAACTATCATTTTGTGGTAGAAGATCCCTGTTTCTCGACAGATCATGAGTCACAGTCAGCAGGGTGATGGCAGTTGGTCATTCCTAGACAACATGGACTACTTCTGTTTCCACTTCTAATTAGTGTCAAATTCTGCTATCATCGATCATCAATCGTATACATTCGACGTAATGAATAAGGTTTGTGTTCCTTAACTCATTTTTACCCACGAAATTTTGAATGTGCGGCTTTCCCAAGCTAAACTTCAAATATAGTCTCCCCCAAATTTTTGGGTAGAATTTTTTTGAGAAATAAGTGGGGGATTATATTTGGGTAAATACAGTAAGAGAACTAAATTATTATTGAAGATTTAAAATGTACTTTTTCAGGAACCTTAGGTGTATAATTTAGTGGAATCATCTTTTCATTTTATTTTACACTCGGCCTGTAAATTCATTTTGTTAACACTTATTAATTTTTTTCATCAGTGGTATTCTGCTTATCTTAACAAAGATAAAACACTAGTTTATGATAACATTAAATTGTTAAATATATTAAATGACATTAATGTGGACAAAATATCATATTTTATTTGTTCACAAAGATTTCAACCCTTGTTTTGAGCCTTCTTCACTTCATAAAGTTAAATTTAAACTGTTTAAGCTCTCTAATTCAAAAACAGAGAGATTTGACTAATACAATTTAATGAGCAAGTTTACCTATCTAGAATTAAATTATAATATATGTCCTTCTCTTTTTCTAGATTATCTAAGTCTGTTATAATCCTTTATTTGTCGGATTAATGATTCATAAGTAACTCTTTCAGAGAATATGTCAGAGGCCAATAAAACTTACCATTTTATTATGAGAAATTCTATATTATTAAGAAGATTTGTAGAGTTGTTATTTGGACATAAAGATGGTAAAACTTGGAATAATATATGAATTTGTAATCTGGCTATCTTCATTAAGAATTGATATATGAATTAAATTAATTCAGTATAAAATAATTATATCTTGATCATATAAATCTAATGTGTATCCATAGATAAAGTGTCTTTATCCGCTAAAAAAATTTAATCTAGTTTCACTGTAGAGATCCATGAACATTAATATTCCCATTTGGTTCATAATATTGTAGTATGATTAAGAACAATTGTTGTGTTGATGCTGGTCATTTAAATTTCCTCTGCTCTCCTATAATTGAATCAAAGTAGTGCTTCTAATTTGGAATCAAGAGTAGTAATCTGTATATAAATGTAACTTCCTTCCAACCGTATTCAAAATGTTTCATGATCAATAGCTGTTGTTTTGACTGAGATGAGCTTTTTTTCATTATTTTCCTTATGTTTGGTCAAACATAAATTTTGCATCATTGCATTTTCTATCTCAATTTAGATAAACAATTTTTTGATTTATCCTGATACCTGTTTACATTTTATGTATTTGATGTATATTTTATACATACCTTGAACTATTTGAGCTTGCGAAAGCCTCTGTATGCCTATCTGTAAATGTGAAATGTTATTATTTGAATTTGGCACATAATCTTACTAGATTTATTCAAAGACTGAGTGTTTTCTTTTATTAAGAAAATAAAACAAGGTACTTTGCTGATGTCATCAAACACATTCTCACTCACTCTCATTCCTTCACACACTCTCTCATTCACTCCTCCTTTCCTCCCTCTCCCTCCTCCATCCCCCTCTCCAAATTTTCCGTGCAAGCAATTTTCCTTGAAATTCAGCAACTTAGAATATGTCCCTGTAACTTAGATCTCTTGATATTAATAGTAGGAACTTGTGACCTGTTTAATAATTGGTTTAAAAAAAATTGAATTATTAATAATTGAATAAGTTTTTGAATAATTGTAAAAAAAAAATATTATACCTATAAATAATTATTGTCTCTTGATTTTGAGAGTGAGTGTGTGTGTTTGTTTATTTACAAAATTTTGTAGGTTGACCAACACAATAAATGCAAGAGGAAAGCAATTGGTTATGCAGCTGAATGAAGTGTGTGATAGCAAGCAGAAAACTTTACAGGAAAAGAAGATAGCTTTGGAACAATTATCAAACCTTACTGATCATTGTATTGATTTTGTTAACAATGCTTTAAATAAAGGAAGTGACTTAGCTTTCCTTTTTAGTAAAAGGTAAATTAAATAATTATAAATTTATTTATTCCTTTTTTATTTTTTTGCAAATGATTTATAACAAATTAAAACAATAACTTCAGGACATTGCATAGTCATCTTCAGCGAATAAAGAGTAGGAGAGCTGACATTCCTAATCCTGAGATTCCTGTTAGAATTCATTTGGCTATGGAGAAAGTTCCAGACCTAATAAAAGGTACATATTTTTCATAACTTCAACCATTCATGATTAAAATATAGTTGGTATGTTTTTAAGTTAAGTTTTAGTTGGTTTATTTTTTTGGTTGGTGATTATTTCCCCTATCAATATATTCTCTTCTTTTCCTTTGTTTGGCAAGTGCTGGCAGAAATTCTGTCTCAGAAATATTTGTGGTAAATCACCCAAATTCTGTACATTACAAGTGTTGATGTTTAAGGATTAGATAATAGTACCATGTGGCAGAAAAAAAGTGATTATATAGTTGATTTTCTCTTGAATTTGCTGACAAACTATTTTAGATGTAAATAAGACACATTACAGAGTAAATAAATGGGTGTACGTCAATTTGCAGTGTTCGCATTGCTCTGCGCCTTTTATTCAGTTAAAGTGTATTCTAAAATTAGTGACTTTCAAATAGAATTTAATGTCCCTCGATTATCAGAAGCCAGTTAAATCAGTAACTAACTACACAGCTTTTGGTTCAGTTGATCTCAAATTTTAAATGCCAGAACAAAGACATTTTATTTNAGTTGATCTCAAATTTTAAATGCCAGAACAAAGACATTTTATTTATGGGAAAATTCCTAGTATCATTTTTGTGTAGTAGTCTAAGTTTGATGTCTCTTAAGTTATAAAAAAATCTATCATTTCTATAAAACTTTTCAAATTCTTCATTTTGTGATTTATTTCCAGTACAATTTGACCAAAATTCATCTCTCGTGATTAAATTGTCACTTCTCGTTGTAGGAAATTTATAGTTCAGAGAAACTTCCCTTATGGACACTTCTCACTAGTGGACATTTCTCTTAATCAGAGACTTTTTCTCTCCCTGTCATTTTGTCATAAGTTGACCTTAATTTCTCAAAAGTGAACAAATTTTAAGGTCCTATGTGTCCTTTATAGAGAAGTTTCACTGTATTGGCTTTTATAATAAATTTGTTTTAAAATGTAAAATTTTCAGAAGTTTTTTTTTTGTTGAACCTCTAATGAACACACTTCATTCTACCATGATTCAAGATTTTGACTCCCACCTTCCAAATTTTGGCAATGAATGTGACAAGTGTTTTTAAAGATTTTTCTGAACACTGGTAGTTAACATCTACTTATGGTCATTTTTGATACTATGTAGCAAAAATCTTGTTTATATTTTTAAAAAATCCGGTATATATTTTCAGCTTTATTTAAAAGTAATGTCCATTGGCGAAAGTGTGTGATTTGATATTTAACTATGTTTTGCATCATCCGAACATGGTTATCAGTTTTTTAAATAGTGATATGTTGAAATAAGCTTGTAACAGGCATATTATTAAATTTGAACATTAATTTATTAAAAACTGCGCAATATTATTAAATAACCACTTGTACTATTTACTTCTGTGCATGTTGAAATCAAGAACAAACTTTAACAACCTTGATTGTTGCGTTGCAACTTTCTAAAATAGGGTTGTAAAAACAGAGGGGCATTAACAGGAGATGAACCACTAATATGATTATATAGGAGATATCACTGATGCATTATATTTGATTAGTTTTATATATGTCTCTGATTTTTCCAGCTTATCTTGGCTTGTAAGGTGTATGTGAAACAATTTTTCTATTAAACCTGACCTATGTTATAATTTTATTACCTCTCCTTCGTATGGAAAAAAGAACCCTGAAGTCTAAATCCCTTTTAGTTTTTGAAATCATAGGTAACATATACATACAAAATTAATGAGATCCTACAAAGTTTTATATATTAGTAAGACCCTAATAACACTTTTCTTTCTTTGATCATTTGGTATCTTTTTTTCGAGCACAGGAATCTGATATTTGGTCGGATCATCATGTGTTTTATTTCTTGAAGAATTTTTTTTGAGTTTTCTTTAAAAATTATACAAATAGTTGAATTTTATGAAAAGTAATTTTTCAGTATATTTCAAGGTTTTTTTAATCTTTCAAATGATTCCAGGAGTTATTTATTTATTATTATTTTATGACCAACATTGGACCACTTCAGTCTTATTCACTTTCTTCTGCAGTTCTGTTTTCTGTTTGCCCAGTACTTCTTCATTCGATCGGATATTAATTTTCTTTCCTCATCTGAAACCACTCTCCCTATTCTCTATTTGTTGATGTTGGTTTTAGTCTGGTCTGCTTGTCCTCGAGTTTCATGATTGCACCTGACTTGTTCTTCAAATCTTCTATTGTAATTTGTAAATTTCTTCCCTAATTTCTGCAATCCATCTTATGTTAGTCTTTCTGTTCCATAGCTTTTGTATGATTTTCTAATTTTATAAAATGTTTTAGCACTCACAATGATCTTCTTGCAGAGGCTGACAGAAATTAGGGTGGTATGAAAAAGCTCAAATTTTATAAATTATTTTCCAAATCAATTTTTCATAAATAACAGATTTTTAACAAATTTTGGTTATTGAAGCACTTTACACTCATGTCATGTTATTTTATACAGTAAAATTTTGTTCTTCTAATTATTCTTTTAGCTACCTACCATAATTGCCATTGTATCTACTATTCTGTAAAAGGAATTTTAGCCAATTAATTAAATGAAAAATAAAAAAAGCAAACAAATAACCTATTTTGAAATGGAATCTATAATAAATCCCAATGTTAAATAAAAATAAATGATTTTGTGCTTTCTGGGAAATGTTATTCAGCCACTTCTCTTGCCCCTCCCTCTCCCCTCACTCTTTTTCCCCAGTGCTAGTGTCACATGCTTATACAACCCTGATTCTTTTGTGATAGCAATTAAATAGTTATGAACACACATATGTATTGGTTTCAGTGATTTCTAGTATCGGAGGAATAGTTGTGGATGGAAGAATGTACGCATCAACAATAGGCCTTAATCAAGTTAATAATGCTCAGAGTGGCTCTACTTCTGGTTCTCCTCAAGTTCTATCTCCTGTTTACCCACCGCAGCCGCCACAACAGCAGCAACAATCTCAACAGCATCCGCAGCGACAACAGTCACCTCAGCAACAACAGTTACATCAGAATCAACAACAACAGCTGCAACAAGTCTTACCTCAAAATGATCAGCAGCAGCCCCTAGTTCAACAACAGCAACAAGCTGTTGTTCAGCAACAACAGTCTGTTGTTCAACAGCAGCAGCAACAACCTGTTGCTCAGCAGCAACATACACTACTTCAACAGCAACAACAACCACCACCACCACCTCCTGTAGTTCAACAATTCCAACAGCTGCAGTCTGTTCCCTCACAGATGCAACCAATGCATGCACAGATGCAAATGCAACCATTACAACAACTCCAACATCATGTTCAGAGACCTCACCCACAAACCCCTGTTCCTCAGAATCAGAGTAACCAAGCTCAAGTTCATGTTGCCTCACCACTGCTTCCTGTAAATAGAGTATCCCCCCAAATGCATGCAAATAGGTCATCTCCTCATCAAGTAATGCAGCCCGGTCCCTCTCCTGTTCCTCGCTCTGTTTTAAGACATTCTGCCTCAGGACAATTACAGCCTATACCTTCACTCAATCTCATGCAATCGACACAAAATAATCACCAAGTTACTTCCTCCACTCATCCTCAAGCTGTGGGTATTGATGGTGTTAATTTACGAGGTCTACTGTCTCCCCAACAGCAATCTTGTTCTTACAGTATGGGGCAGCCTGTCATAAGAGTGAGTGTGGCTAATGCATCCCATCCAGCTTTACATTCTGCACCTTCAGGCACAGGGTACAGGATGCCACCTGCACAAGTATACAATCAAAGTATTCAGCCTCGTTTCACAAATACACTCCCAAATCAAGGCGCTCCTGTTTACCACATTCAACAACTTCATCAGCAGCAAATGCAGCAACAAGCAAGAATTTCTCCGCAGGGAATAGTATTTAATAATCCAGGTATGTGATTGCTTTACTTGACAATGAATTTGTGTGTGAATTTTGGGTGAACTATCTGAAATAAGTAGGTATAAATGTTTGTTGAATTTGAAAAGGGATTAGTAGAGTGTAGCTTTATTAGTACCCGAAATGAGCGACTCATAGTAAGAAGAAATCTTCTGATGTAAGACCTTGGTAATTACATTGGCAATATCTCTTGAAAATAAAATCTAATTAGATTTAGTTTTATTTCAAGTTTAATGAGAATAAACATAATTCATTTAATATGTACATAATCACACTTTCTCTGACTGTCTGATAAATATCTCTCATAGGTTGCACCATGCCTGTATAGACAGTGAAAACACAGATTTACATTTAATCAATATTTCTTTATTTCATCCATTATGTGAAGGTTGACAATGATGACGTTTCAAGGCTATAAATTACGGCCTCCTCTTCAGGTCTTTTCAGTTGCTGTCATCACTACAGTACAAAACATAGTAAATCTTATATACTATCATCACCCAGTGCCGTCATACAAATAAAATTAAATATTACAGAAAATATAAAAATCCATACCTCAAATTTCCTAATACTTCATGTTTTGTAAATATCAATTCATACGTCATACAAATTACATAAAACATTTCCTAAAATTCTAGGTATTACATAGTTCATGTTTCTCCATACCGTTACAAAATACACTGACTAGACTACATTATACGTCAACATCTACTTCCAACTTAAAGTGTAATACCTGATTGTAAGTCCAACTGATTAATTATATAAATTATGTAAGTTGGCATACTTACTGTTAGGTACATCACTTTAAGTTGGAAGTAGATGTTGACGTATAATGTAGTCTAGTCAGTGTATTTTGTAATGGTATGGAGATAACATGAACTATGTAATACCGAGAATTTTAGGAAATGCTTTATGTAATTTGTATGACGTATAAATTGATATTTACAAAACATAAAATATTAGGAAATTTGAGGTATGGATTTTTATATTTTCTGTAATATTTAATTTTATTTGTACAAAGGCACTGTGTGATGATAGTATATAAGATTTACTATGTTTTGTACTGTAGTGATGAAAGCAACTGAAAAGACCTGAAGAGGATGCCATAATTTAGAGCCTTGAAATGTAATCATTGTTAACCTTCACATTTAACATAATGGATGAAATAAAGAAATATCGATTAAATGTAAACAGTGCAACCTATGTGTGAAATAATCCATTTATTTGATTTGATTTTAAAATATATTTGATGTTTAATTATATGTTTTCAATTGAATTATTTCCTTATCTCTTATTCTGATAGATTGGTAACATATTGGATATCTTATCCTCCATTCACCAGTTCCAATAAATATGCCTTCTTATATTCATTTAATTATTCATTTAAATAATTGTTGGAGAACAACAGATTTCTCTGTCAATAGAGTCTAATGTTCTAAAAATAATAAAATACGAAATCTACTCCTTAAAGTTTTAATCTTCTCATGTTTTACAAATTTTAATTAAAAGAGTTGATTTCTGAGATATTTGTTAAAGCTTGTCTCTTGTATAGCATAGTAAATAATTTGCATGTCCATTTTCTGTGTATGCTTCTTGTCTCCGTTCCATCTTGCAGTGCAATCAGTGCAGTGTTTGTAATGCTTAAGATAGTGCTTCAAATACATTGTTTATGGTATAAAATAATCAAGTAAAACACTTTAGGAATTTAGTCACTACAATAAAATATTGATTGTGTAATGTTGGTGATTTGCACTCCACGTACATTATTTGCCTACAATGCGTTTTTGGATCCTGTCATCAACTCTTGCCAACGTTGACATAATTGTTTACTTAGGTCACTTTTTGCGTTTATCTAGGGTGTGTTGCCATTGCACATTGTTATCCATTGCACATTGGCCATCTTCCCTTTGCTTTCCCACATATCTAACATTGGGTTAAATTTTTTCTTTATTGTCCCATGAACCTTTAACTGAATATTACTAGACCAAAAACAATTTTTAATGAGAAAATAGGGGCAAAACTTTTTACATATTTGATTAGTTACTTATTCAACAAAAGTTTTAAGACTATGTATTATGATGTTGTAAATGATGGGAATTTGTGTTATAAGAATTACAGTTATTGATTTAATAAATTAACGCAAAATTTGGATTACCAAATACTAAGTGTTCAGATTGTTTATACATTCATATGTACACCAAAATTTTTGTAGGTTTTGACTGAATGATCAGAAATGATTTCATTTGAATTTTGGACTTCACTTTAAAATCAGCTATTTTGCTCTATTGATATCAGAACAATTGGATCTAATTCAATCAAAGCAGCCTAGGAAAAGTGGTTAAAAACAGGATGGAGGTCAATAGTGGGGATGGAAAGCACTTTTTTTTTGTGCTGTAGCAAAGATGTTGTTATAATGGTTTTTGTTGTATTAGAGGAACCTTTTGGCAGTAAACTCTTACAACGTATGTCCTATTTTATGTACTTCTTTAATAAAAGTATTTTTTAGAATTCCAAAGTACTGAGATAAATGAGTAATGTAATGTGGACAAGTGGGTTTTGTTGTATAGTTGGCTATATTCAAAATAATATCTGGTGTTGCTCCAAGTAGTGATTTGAGCAGAGACTGAAAGATATCTCCCAAGTGTCTCTTGTTGATAATACAAATTAGTGCCATTTTCTTAGACCACTATCGTGCTGTGGCATTGCTGAAGACTTATTACTTCCATACAATAAAGAAGAAAATATACCCTTGGACAGAAACTATTGGATTACTACCACATGTCATGATTTCGAGAAGTTATTTTCCAGTACCTAATGATCGAAATAATATTTATTTTTAACATATTTAATCGTCTGGATAAATACTCATGAATGAATAAAAAACCCTCTTTTTAACAGAAAACCTTTAATATAAACGTAAAAGTCACAAAACTTAATTCACTTATGAATTTGTACTTGTTTGTATCCATCTAGATCGTTAAAGGAGGGAAATTCATTAGTATACAACCTCAAAAATTAAAAAAATGTTTATAACAATTTTTAGAAAGTTTCTAGATTAATGAAATAAAGCGTTCAAGACAAGGAGTAGCAATGTTTTACATAATTTTAGAAAGGGGGCAAAAATTAAACTGGAATTACCTTAGTAGACTCTTTATATTTGATTTTTTCAAAACATACTTGGAAAATAGTCCAATAGACTAGATATGTCAGTTGATTATTGATTAGATATTTTAGTTGTTTTGTAATAGATAAGGGCAAGATAACGTTATATTAATGGATACATCATTCCTAATGAAAACCCTTTTGTGTTGACAAAAACATAAAAATTGTGTTACTTAAGGATAATTAAGTGCTCAAAAATGGGATAGGAGTCAAAGTAGAGCTCTACAGAGATAGGTGAGCGCATGTGCCATTTTGTTGCAGAGTTGAAGAGTTCATTATATGGTGACAGTGTGAAAACAGGTTTTGAAGAAAAATAACATTTAATAGTAATTGTTTTGGAAATAAAACAAGTGATTTATCTCAGACAACGATTTTATAATACCGTGTTTCAATACTTGAATGACCGTAAGTTTTCCATTAAGGTAAAGTAAATACGTATTTTATTCCAAGATGTTAGATTTGAGGTTATACTTACTTACCTGTTATAGAATAATTAATATCGTTGCTTTGTAATTAATAAATAATTATTTTCAAAATATCAGAAATAGCTTGATTCGAATTATTAAAAATAATTATTTCTAAGCGTTTGATAAAAAAATTAAATATGTTAAATTTGACTTCTTCAAAACATTTTCACTGATAAATGAGGATTCTATCTTGTGATACAATTATTTTATCATTAAAATTAATTTTCGTAAACAGATATTTGAGAGAGTGCTATAACATAATCTCTGCTCACTTATAATTTTTTGGAATGCCTAAGATCTCCACAAAAAGTCAATTGTATCTCTTTATGGGATTTCACTTGTTCTTCTACATTTGAGTAAATATTTTAAGTCGGATATGAGTTGCAGTTTTAAGTTGTAAACAAACGTACTGTAAAAAGCAAGCAAAGTTTTTATGAGTATTCCTTTGGACTGAGATGTCAACATCTGTCAAGTCTGCAACAAAATGGTGCTTGCGCTCTCTCCCCTCTATAGAGCCTTAGTCAAAGAAAATAGATATTGAGAAAAGACTAAATCACTAAGTTTCCTACTTCTGAGAATCGTTTAATAAATTTATGAGTATAATTCCTTATTGTAGATAGTCACATCATTGGGGTGAATAGTAAGTAAATTTATGTGCAATATATCAGCTTAAATTGGCTATCACTGAGCACCATTCTCTTTGGGTTATATGAGACATAAGAGAGAATTTAATGTAAACTACTTAATTTTCTCTGATTTACACTTGTTTTTTGAGAAACATTCATTAATACCAAAAAATATATACTTGTTGTTATGTCATTTGGTGTAAAATAATAGTAATTAATCATTGAATTATTTACCAATTGGTAAAACTAAATTGAAAATTAAAATACTTTTTAACTTGAATTTTCTTGTTTTATTTTCCTTTTGCTCATATATTTTTTCCAGTTGATGTAGTTTCCATTAAAAATATTGTAGTTTGAATCATAATAATTGCACATTAGTGAATGAATATTTTGTATTGAGAAGTTACTGTTTTGAGATTTTGTGAGTTTTCTAAGAAGTTTCATGTATATTCTATCATTCAATACTCTTTTAACCATTCAAATGGAATTTGAATTTACCAGAGCATATGCAACTATTGTAATAAATTTTAGAATCCTTTAATTTGGAACCTAGTATAATTTTAATAGTGTTTATGCCTATCATAACCATCGTAATATTAAATTAAAAACTTTTATGACCTTTGTAGACAAAAACTATTTTATTCTCAACTTTTTGTGGTTTGTAACTTTGTCGGGTGTTTCTCAATAATGTCGATACATTTACATGGATACATGGCATTGGTTTCACAAATGTGACCACATTTAGTAAACATTAATAACATTACAGGAATGAAATTGTGCAACAACAGAAGAAATTAAAAACAATAAAACAGACCTAATACCATAATATCAATAAATAAATACAAACAGGGACACAGAATTTGAACTTGCGAGGGGATATAGAAAAATTATCAAGTATTCTGTTATTGCATATATTGTAATGTTATTAATGTTTACTAAATGTGGTCATACGTGAAATTAATGCTATGTATCCATGTAAATGTACTGACTTTATTGAGAAATACCTGATGAAATTGCAAACCAATTGATGAAATGAAAGAAAAATACAAATTTTGTTCCAAATAGGTCATAAAAGTTAATTTTAACGTTCACTTTCAAAATATTAACGTTTGTAACTCAGAAGATTTCCCAAACTTCTGAATCTCAGAACTGAGCAAATTAGAGTAGAAAATGAGCTCAAATTTGTTTCTTTTGTTAATATTCACGATTGTTAGCTTCAAGGTGGTGTCAACATTTAAAGCTATTTTGCAATTAAATTTCTAACTCGGGAAATCCAAATCCAAATTTTAGGAAGAAATTATGTGGAATTTAGTTGGGATGCCATTGAACCATGTTATGTTCTTTCAGAAATCTTGTCAAGCCAGTCACATTTACACCAAAAGACTCGAGAGGCTTTTTAGTAAAGAAATTAGAATGCAAAATGATTGCACAGACTCTCTCGTTTACATTTNAAAAGACTCGAGAGGCTTTTTAGTAAAGAAATTAGAATGCAAAATGATTGCACAGACTCTCTCGTTTACATTTTTCATTATTTACCTTCGTGCGATAAAATGCAATCAGCACAGCATCATTCGGTCTCAATTCTAGGAGCATCTGAAATAAGACAAACTCAAAGGATCACAATCATACTTAAGAAGTTTCCTCCTTCACAGAGTAACATGCGAGTGGATGCATTTATTACTCACTTCATTTCGTATGCTAGTAGTAGATAATTTGGAGTTGTTATGAAACATTTTGATTTCCTTGCCTCATAAATGTGGTAATAAAGAACTTCCCATGGTACAGTTTCGTACTTGTCAGTTTTGATTCTCCTACTTAGGTTATCGTTCTCATGACCTTTTGGTTTCAGATTTCCAAAACTCAATTTTCCTTTTGCTTGGAACATTTACATCGATAAATATTTTTTTGTACTCTTGAAACAGTATCCTGATAGGTTGAGCATCTGAGAGAAAATATTTTATTGTTACTATACCAAATTTTCTAATAAACCACATCATATGAGGACGTAACTCATACTGCATGCTGTGTACCCAAATTTAGAAAAATTATTTTGGAAAAATTTGGTGAGAATTTTCCAAAATATTCATTGATCTTAAGGATATTCATAATGGAGGTCAGTGTATCAATATTTATTTAGTATGTGCATTGAGAACTGGGAAGCTACTCTTGATACAAAATATTAATGAAATTCACATCCCATTAGTTTGTCAGTTTCTGTTTTCAGATTGAGACCTGGTATTTAGAAAAAAAAATTTCGGTAATAGGAAACTCAAAAATATTTTCGTCCAAATCTCAGGATTGAAAATTTTCACAAGTATGATATGTTCTTTATATTTTGCATATGTGGTAATAATTGTAGCTTCATTCACAGAAAGATTTGATTTGAATAAGGAATATAACTGGGTGTGCTATTTTCCTTTGTTGGCGTTGGATTGGCAGTGTCCGAGATGTCTTTAGTGAAAGGCAATTTGGTATTTTATGACTATCTTTTGGTGGACAAAATATTGGCTTTGTTTGTTAATAATATGCATACCTTGACTAGATTTTGATTCATACTGCATTTGAATTAGCCATTTTAGAAATGGCCTATCTCTCTCTCTCTCTCTTTTTTTTTGTTACAAATTGCGTTTACTGCTGATGATAGTTCTTTAAAACAAAGCTTATAAATATGGAGAGAAATATCACATGAATAAGAAAGAAAACTTGATACTAAGAGCTCAAGAACATTATTCCTGCAGAAGTTCTGGACAAATTTTATTCAGAAATATCACATGAA
This sequence comes from Laupala kohalensis, assembly GCA_002313205.1. Lineage (NCBI taxonomy): Eukaryota > Metazoa > Arthropoda > Insecta > Orthoptera > Trigonidiidae > Laupala > Laupala kohalensis. Next base: position 186,282 of record NNCF01127071.1, on the reverse strand, counting down.
CAAGAAAGAAAACTTGATACTAAGAGCCCAGGAACATTACTCCTGCAGACGTTCTGGACAAATTTTATTCAGAGATATTTGTGTGACTGACTTTCCTTATGAAAATGTAGCTGATGCATATTACTTTAACCTGTTGGCATAAACAAAATTTTTAAACCTTTTTAATTGTCTTAAGGGAATTACTTCCCATGATCATATACTCCTTTGAAAAACAACTTCAAAACAAATTATAATTTATTTACATCTTTTATCAAAAATGCACCATGATTAAGTCAAAACCTTGAAAATAACTATACTGTATAAATAAATGGTTAATAGGTGTCATTGTTGTGTTTTTTTCTATTTCCCGAAAGTTAGTTTTTCTGGAGGTATGCTGTTTCTCAAATGACTGATTGATTCATTGACAACGTGGTAAACATCATTAACTCACTCATTTTGTCTCTGAATTTTCCCCTTGTATTTCTTCTGAACTTTGAAGAATATTTATAGAAATGTAGTTTTGCTGATCTTCCACTGCCCACATTTTGGCTAATGTGTTACTTTTCTTCTTTTTTTTTTAAACTCAGAGTGATGTTGAGGATGCTAATGGCCTAGCAATTACTCTTTGCCCTTGTATGTTCTTACCAACACATCAATTTTTTTCAACATTTGTTTTCTTCCTCCATTGTGGTCTGGTGAATTTAATAAATTGTAAGATTCAGCACATGAGATTAAACTGTCATTTTGTATTACTCACTTTTCTGGTTTTGAATCAGTCTTCTTCAATCAACACAATTTTTACAAATCAATTAGACAAAAGTAAAAATTTAAATAAAACACCTTTATTATAGTTGAAGAGACAATTTACTGTAACTAACAACAGTTTAGCTCATTACATCAAATTTCCACACTCCTTGGGGTATTGCTTCAGCCAGGATCCAAGTGTAGATATCATGCAGACATTGGTAATGTGTCGTTATTTACAATTCAAGTCTTTCTTTCAAAACATTTCTTATTTTTATTATTTGATTTTATTAAACACTATAAAGTGGCACCACAATGTGAATAGCTTGATGTTTTATTGTATGATGGGCTGATTGAACACGGGAAGCATAAACAGAGTGGCCCGAGTGACCTGAGAAAATATTGTTTTAAATAAGTATTCTATGAGAATTTTTTTTTTATGGAGATGGAAATAATTCTTGGTGGAAATAGATGATGTACCCAAATTCATAGTTATCTATTGCTCTCACTCTGTATTAAATGCACTCAAACACATTTGCAATAGTTTTTTATCAGGTGTTTCCTATCATGTTTAAGAAAGCTTTAGTAAAGTATTTAATCAAGTTAGGAAATATAATGGATGTTGAAAACTATTGGCCATTATCCCTTTTACCTACTCTTTCAAACCTCTAGGAAAACTTTTATAAACATTTAGATTTTTTAATCACATAATAATGTTCTCTTTGACGATCATTGTTTAGCTATTCCTTTTCGACCTTCATTGCTAAATTTTCTTCCTTGAATGTGTTACCACTTCTCCAATCACAGAGATAATCCTTGAGGATTTTCCTGATCTTTATAGGCATTGATCTATGTAAAGAATATTTCAAATTGCATTGTTACGGCTAGCTTTTAAAAAAAATCTAGAAGTAGAAATACGCTTATAACGCTTGGTGCTCAAGCTTTTATAATTTGTACTTCATATTTTAAAAATACCTAAGTTTATGTTCTTCTAAGTATGTGAACCTATGACAAGTGATCATGGAAGGGACGTTTTTGTACTTATACTTTTTTTGATTTCCTATTTTTCTAAACATTAGTTTTTACTTTTTAGTATATTTCTTTTTAAATCAGCTTTTATTTATAAAAGTATTTACATTTGTTTGAAATTACGGAATGTCTTATCTCTAATAGTTGTAGAATAAAACAATAGTGAGTTTATATTAGTTATCAGACAATTATACGAGCAATTATTGTAAGTTTAAATCGCCTATCTCGTAAACTTATGATGAGATTTTGCCGAGACTTGATATTTAGGGGGTTTTTAATATCAGGAATCGATTCGATTTTGTGAAAATCCGTTTTACAAGATTATTATTGGGCAATAATTGTAAGTTAAAATCGGCTTTCGTCTGTGATCGAAACAGTTTCTGCCCTTCGGTCCGAGATACATCCACTGGGTGCTCACCTACAGCTCATGATATTCGACTGTTCTGTGGAATGATATACAGTGAAGCAATGCACAAGTCGCGGTACCGATGAAGTAATTTTAAGCGACAGATTTCCCAGTAGCGCGGGCGTCACACTGACACCTGGATAGTCATCTGTATCAGTGTTATAAGACATAATAATTCATTGGTATACCGGTAGAAAAAGAATTCTTTAATTAAAAATCTACTTGAAAATATTCTAATATTGACTAAATGCGGGTGTTGCTGGGTCCCCTAGTAAAATAATACTAAAAGTAAAAAGAAACAAATATATAAAAAAAATTGTTTTTAAATTATTTTAACATAACTTTCATTAAATTAAGAAATTAAAAAAACTTATCAAATTTTATAAAAATGTCTTTAAATTCATTTAATACAAATTTACTGAAAATTACTTTTATAATGAATAAATCGTAACCTAGCTCGGTCCTCATTAGTACTCCTTAGTCGAACGTTTTATCAACAATGTTCTTATTGATCATTTTTTTCTCTTCAAAAAAAGTTCTTTTACTCGTCTGCTTATTTTCTCACTCACTTCACTACTATAACTTATAAATTTGTACAAACCACTCAACACAATCGAAGTGGCGAATACCTACCCGCAGTCATAAACTGCTAATGAGCCTCCCGGAAAGTTTTATAGCCCTACCGAGACTCCAAGATCTTCCTCTGGGGTCTTTTCGCAAACTGCGGCAAGTGTGTGCCGGCTCGGTGAGTTCATACCAATGCAAAGCAATGGAAAGAAAATTAGGGAAATCCGGAACGGCGGTGCCGACCGTGCCAGTGCTCGCGTAGCTTTACTGTACAGTGCTTAACAAAAATCGTGTAAAAATACCGCAACACTTCTCTGCGCGAATATTCATTTGTTTTTCAGAGACAATAGCTGATTATTCAATAATGTTCTACAGTCAGCCGTAATTAGAAGTTTCATGACATACATGAAAGTTTCATGAGTCAGGTATTCGAATCTCGCGAAACTACTAAAAATATTCGAATAATCGAGTTTTCGAAAAATTCTTAGAATGATTTGGAATAATCGAGTTTACGACCCACACACTGTATGTACAAAGTAAAGCTAGGCTATTCTCTATAATGCGTGGGTTTAGAGTAGTTATTTTACAAGATACACATACGCTCTGTATACATACATAGACTTAAACACACTTCCTTGCTGATAGACAGATTCTGTAGGAATGTGTTTAGTTGCATATTTAATTCAATTCAAGAAAATGGTGTATGGACAATAAGGTACAATCAAGAACTGTTCGTTTTGTACAATGACATTGCATTTTGTAACAATGAGACGCTGAGAGTGAAATGTTCAGAATGGAAGAGGAAGGAAATGGAAAAAACGAACAGACAAATGTGAATGGAGACGGCAGAGAGGAGACGCCCAATGAGATATTGTTAGGGCGGATTCAACTACCTGCTGAAGACCGATGTAGGAGATACGAGGCGATACGGATAGTGGAGAGGAAGGCAAAGATTGAGTTGCGAAGGCACGTTTGCGGGCTAAAACGCGGTAGAAGAAAAGATTTAAGTGCAGGATAATTTTCTCGGCTCAGTATTACTAGCACGTACTTATAACGATGTATAAGCAGTTCACATTACTTAGGTTAGTGATATGAAGAATATGAAATATTTTGGACTGCTTTTCATATAGCTGTTGAATCTCACAGATTCTTCCAATTTCATTATCAACAATGTCACGTTTGCAAACGAGCGAACTGCAAATTCTGAGAAATCTTGAGACCTGGTAATGAGTCAACGATTGATTGCATCAAGGTGCAAATATTGGAAACTGCTCCCTTTACAGTAACCTCATAGTCGAGTTCAAAGAATCAAACTGTGTAAATACAATAGCATAATTTTTAGTGACTTGTTTAAATGCAGCAATACAGTGAATCTATTTTTGATCTGGAAGACCTTTTTAATAGGCATTTCAAAGACCACATTGTGATTGTTAAAAAGATAAAAAAAACTAATGTTCCACCAAAATTCGCATAAGCAAAAACGTTTTATGAAAATTTCGAATTAGATATATTGATTTAATGTGATATTGTGCAGGGAAGTGAAGAGACCAAGTAAAATATTCGAATTAAATGATTTCGAATTTCCTAGGTTTTTTTAATTTTTTTACAATTGCTGTATTACATTACAAACATCATGGCGTTAATCAGGGCAGGAGACTGAAATGAGGCGAAAAGCAGGCACTTAAGTGAAAATTTTCGCAAAGTTGTGAAACTTTGTAATTGGATAGGGAATATGGCATTGTTTACGAATACTAACTCGCCCACAAAATTTTCGCGACCACGCACCACTGAAGGCCACACCAAATGTGCACGTTCACGGTTTTCGTCGCAAAACGGCCAGGTTATCGATAAAGTTATATGTATGAGAAAATATTCATTACATTTCCAACGAAAAAGGTTAAAAACATATTTGCGATTCGTGCATTGGTTCTCGTGTGGGTAGCTCGCCAATTAGGGGATAGTTTTGAAAATTATAATTTTTTCATTTTTCGATTTATAAACAATACTTTTTGCGTATTAAATCCTCGATGGACCTACATCGAAACAACGAAACAGCTCTAAATCCGTATTTTGGTGAAAAAACTCGAATAGAATCAGAGCGAATAGAAGGCGGTCAGGTAACGCATACGTATCTCATTTAATCCCTGCGCGCCTATTAGTATTTCACACGTGCTTGGATGTCTTCGTGATTTTTTTTCTCGGAACTTCAGAATAAGTGTTTATATATTTTTAACTTGGAAATTGAACGCTCTATTCGAGAAATCACTTAAAATGACTGTCTTAACCTATTTTCGATCATTGTTGTGAAAACTGAATGCCAACATTTTTACAGTTTAAAAAAATAATTCAGTATTGCAATCTGTATGCTTCTGTTTCATTAATTAGATAGCCAATATTTTTACGTTATTTTATGATGATTTTTTGGTTGGAGGAAAACTTATACATAAGTTTTATTCCCTACTTCTCGAAGCGATATTTTTCCCATTTAGCTTTTAGCTTCGTCGTCTCCGTAGATCAGCAAAACGAGGATCTTATCTCTGTAATATAGGCTCTTTTATCGTCTCTCGACTGAGCATCTCAGCCGCCGTTGCCGTCCGTGCCACGAGGCATGTGCTTATTTCTCGCTTTCCCAGATTTGTTTTAATACCATGATTTTACTCGTGTATTCCTAAAGTACGTCAAACTTCTTTTCGTTTTGTAATAAAATTTCTCTGTCAGAATACTTAGAATTGTATCTTCTTGTATACTTAGAATTGTGTCTATTGTATCTTCGTATGTATTCTGCCCTCTCCTGTCTGTAGAGGGGCCAGTCCCACAATAAGTGGTGTGGTGTTTCCCTTTCCGCTCTCCATATATACACTTCTCTGTATCAATTTTGTTTATTTTCTTTAAGTATGTACTAAAGTTACCATGGCCTGTAAGATATTTAATGATACTTTTGGTAGGGTTGAACCATTTTCTATTCTTACTTTCAAAATCCACTTGTTTTATAAAATTGAAAGTTTGTCTTTTTCACTTTTGTTCTATCGGACTCACCAACCTCCCATCGGTGCTTTGGTTAATTTTTTTTTTCGTCTTTTGTTATTATCTCTTCATTGACTTTGATTTCTCCCTTTTGTTTTAAGATATGTCTAAATTTAACCATTTGTACAAACAAGTCTATGGGCAATTATACCGAGGATTGTTTTGGGCCTCTGTTGACACAGTCTTGTAGCATCCTGACATAGGTTGTATACGTTGTGTTTCTATTGATTGAAATGTGTTTTCAAATTTTCGATTTCCGAGTCTTACAGTCCAAATAGTTGTACCATATGCTATCATCGGTCTTAATGCGCTAACATATAATGTGTAGAGGTCCTTTCTTTTTTATGTCGAAATGCATCATCCCTACTCGTATCATGCTGTACAACATTATTTGGATTCTCTTCTTTATGTATCTCATGTGTATACCGAAATTCAGTTTGTTGTCTATCACTACCCCTAAGTATTTCACAGATTGTACAATTTGTATTCTTTCTCCATTCAGTAATATATTGAAATCTTTCTGGTTACTGGACTTAACCAAACCATAGTAGTCTTGATTTAAGCCCCGAAAGTTATAGCCCCGTCTTCACAGATCGCGATACACTTGTCTAGGGATTCTTATGCCTTTTTCTGCAGTTTTTGTCTCGAATCTTCCTCTACTATTAGCACAATGTCGTTTGCATACGCTGCATGACGTATATTTTCATCTTTTAAATCCCAGAGAATCTTGTCCATTACTACATTCCATAGTAATGGACTTATAGGTAATCCCTGTGGACTGCCTCTTGTAAGTCTGTGTTGTATTCCCCCCTCTTATATCCGGGAAGGAAGACCGAGGTGGATGAATAACAAGTTTACTGTATATAGAGTTTATTGGGAGCTTACGGATACAGACTATTACCAAAACCGAAATCTCGTCTGTGTTCAAACCTAGTAGTTGTCTTAGCCTGAGGGAAATTGCGGTGTTGCTCGCGTCGTCGTAGATCCTGCCGTACCTGGTAGCGTTCCAATGGTCCGGTAGTCATTGAAGCTGTAGAGAATAGCGAGAGTAGTTGCCAGACGAAGTCCAAGAAAAGGTTCGGGGCGCAGATCATGAGACGGGCGTAGCTATCCTGTTTCAAGTCATCTTCTATTCGAGCCTGGAACAGAAAGAAGGATTTTGTAGCTTGCTATTTAAGCTTTTCTAC
>NNCF01127071.1:156523-179314 GCA_002313205.1 Laupala kohalensis | reverse complement strand
AGAAAGAAAGAAGCGTAGAAAGTGTAATGAGTCGCTTAGCCGGCGCCCCGGCAACTTGGCTCACCAGTTAGATGACAGGTCGAAGGATTGGGTTTTTATGTTGGAGACGAATACTACAGAACATCAGTTCGTGATCTTTTTAACGCGTTGGGGACTGGTGCGGTGTTCGAGATGGTGATATTTTTCGAATAGTGGTGCGGTGATCGGATTTTGAAATGCGTCATTTATGAGTTTTGTCGCAAGTTTTTGAATAAATTCCGAGATAGGAGTAATTTTTTATTTCTTTTTAATATTATTGAAGAAAGTGCCTCGCTCGGGTTTATATGCAACACGAATGAAGTGATTTTCCGCGCGGGTTAAAGCGTTGACGTGCTTACGAAGGGAAGCTGTTCAAGTTTGGCAAGCGTAAACATCTGCACTCCGAATGCACGCTTTGTAAACTCGCGCTTTGACCGCGCTGGAGATCTCCCTGGACCAGAAGATGGAGTAAAGGCTGCGGATGCGTCGGTGCATATTCTGGGCCGCCAAGTGACAATGTTTAAAAACAATTAGTTTTCGATTGAAAGTGACTCCGAAATATTTAACTGTATCTTGCCATGGGATATCGTTGCCGAGAATGTTAAGTGGTTTTGTCGTTATTGTGGGACTTATTGAAAATGAGAAGAATAGCGCTTGGCACTTTAAAGTGAGTCCTTTAATGCGTGACCATTCGACGAATTTGAAGACGGCCCGCTACAAATGCTTAACGGTTCGGGGGTGGGAAGCAAATTTCGTGTAAAAATACGCGACGTTGTCTGCGTATAGAAATTCACGGATCATTGACACGCTTGGTAAGTCTCTAGTAAAGACAGAGAAGATCGTGGGTGCGAGAACCGCGCCCTGAAGCACCCCTCCGTTGACGGGGCGGGAAGTTGAAGTGAAGCACTGGTACCGCACTCTGAAGGTGCGTCCGTATAAGTACGAGTTGAGAAAATGCAGCAACAATTCCGGAACGATCGATTTTAATTTTGAGAGAAGGAGAGCGTGGTTAACTTTATCGAAAGCGAATGAAAAATCAATAAAATTCTGTGGAGAGGGAAAAATGTTCCATGGCTGTCTCCGCCATTGCTAAACGAAGTGTTAACGAGGCTGACGAGCACCTTTCCTAAAACCGAATTGCTCTGGGCGTATCGCATTTGAGTCGTTGAGAATTCGACTCAAGTATGCCAACACTATTCGTCTAGGGTTTTCCCTGAAATGGGGAGTAAACTTACAGGGCGGTAATTATTTGGGTCGCGGCTATTTTTACCGGCTTTCGGAAGCATCACTACTGTCGCATTTTCCCACGGTGGGAAAATAACTATTAAACATGCATTGAAGATGGCGGTTAAGAATTTAATGACCGTGCGGGGGAGGTTGTGAAGCATCTCCCCGATCACTCGGTCGTGATCTGGCCACTTTCGCTTTTTAATGGATTTAACAGCGGCGCGGGTTTCGGATTCCGTAATGGCAAAATCTGCCGGAATCTAGTGGGGCTGTTGTAAGCGTGTAGGCGGGGGGCAGGGAGGGGAGTGACGTCGACGTGAAGCCCTTCTCCAGCACGTCGGCGAATGTTTCAACCTTGTCGGCCGGGTCGTACATCACCCGGGACGGAGCGGTGTCCGGTATAGAGAGGGCCGTGACGGGGGGCATTGGATTTCTCAGACGTTTTTGGAGTTTCCAAATATCATCTGAGCCCGAGGTACCGGACTTTTCAAGATGATCCTCCCAACTTTTAGTGTGGTGGATTTTTTATTTGTCCGAAAGGGTACGAGCGGCGATATTAAAATGAAAGCAGTCGAGAGGGTCGCAAGTGCGGCAGTATATGTGGAGGAGACGACGTCTTTCGCGAATGAGAAGAATTTCCTCGGGAAGTTTATCGAACGGGGGGGGGGGGGTAAGTAGTGGGGTTTTACAGGCGGTGGTGACGTGGTTGGTTATGTGGTTGTTTGCAGCGTCGACGTCGTTTTTGCAATCAAAGGGAGCAACAGGTCGATTTTGCGGGAGAGGTGGGAGTCAAATTGTTTCCAAGTTGTATTGGAGATGGGACGAATGGTACGTGAAAAAGGGGTAGCACCCACGTACAGTGTGAAGAGGACGGGAAGGTGGTCAGATTTCAGTTCGAAAAGTGGCCGGGGAGGGGTGGAGCACGATATCTAGTATATCGTGTGGTTCTCCATCGTAGGGGTGAGTGGGTCCGGTGGGTGGTGCGAGGGCAACGGTGGGAGTGGAGTTGAGGAAGTTCAGAAGCGTTTCCCCGGCGTCGTTTGTCACGCGTCAGCCCCAGTGTCGATTCTTTGCGTTAAATACGACTGCGATAATAACTGCGGCGCCTAATTGAAAAAGCGAAGAGAGGTTCGCTTGGAGGAGGTCATTGGACGGCTTTTTATACAGCGAAACGAAATTAAGGGGACCCGATGTGGTACCTATTTCGACAGCGGTAGCGTCATTGCCAACGAGCACGGGGGTGTACAGGCGCGTGGGGAGTGTGATGACGTACCGCGATCGCGGTTTCCCCGCCTTTGTTGGCGCTATCGTCGCGATAAATGTGATATACGGGAATAGAGAAACGATTTAGATGGGGATTCTTGGATGAGGAGTATTGAAATTGAATACTCCACGAGGAATTGCCTTATAGAAGTCGTTTTTGGGCGACCTTGCCCTGGGCATTGCCTGGGCGCTGCGACGTATGGTCGCCTCAGAAAAGGGGTGTCATTAATTATATAGACTTTGTATATTGAGCGAGTTAATACAACTGTTAAAAGTTAATTCGGCGATGCATTGTGGGTTTCGTTTACTTGAGAAACGTAACATTTCTTATGCCACAAACGTTTACTTTTTTCAAACAAATTCACCAATTTGATTAAAACTATTGAAGCTAGATATTTCTCAATCACTGATGTGGCTAGAAGTATGCCACATTTTTTATTTCTGAATCAGCCAATCTCCGTGTAACACATTGGAAGATATGCAATATTTGACTCGCTGCACTTGCTGACGTTTCTACTCCTTTACTTTCCTGAGTGACACCCAACATAACAAAAACTAAAAGATGGGGATTGATAATTTTAATGGTGCTTTTATTTTCTCGAGGGTTGTTACTAAAGATTCTTAGTAATTCTGAATTCGAAACGGAGACTTGCGTGTCTGTGTGTCCACCACATGGCACAAAAATGTATGGGCCAAATACTTTTGAAATTGCTCATTTCTGAATGAGGAATCCAAGAAAATAACAGCAATTTTTTCGAATTTTGGTTACATATTTTATAATTACATTTTTATCTTAATAAAAATTCTTTTTTAATGTTACAGAGCGCAGAAACTTTCAGAAATAAGCCACTATCTGATTTTTTGAATTCTTATATTCACTTTAGTTGGAACTGCGTTGTTCATTACAGCCTTTTCTCCTGCTCTGCTTCTTCAAAAGTGAGGCGGAGACTGCGATAGAAACATGGAACCTATGATAACGACTTGTCTTGGAGCGTCTAGTAGCATGATGCTCTGGGATTGTTTGGGAAGGTGTGTCAATGGGACGCCACATGGTAGTAGTGGAAAAAATTCGGCGAGGGCATCGTTACCTTACTGGATCACTGTAGACTTGTCGGTGCAACGGATGAGGGAGTGCTGTGTAGTAATGATAGATTGGAGTTCACTGCATGAGGTCTCCATATTATCTAATTTTATCCAACCATTCATATTAAAATAACTTTTGACAGGTGATACCTATCAGTTCTTGGATTATTCTGTGACGTCAGAACTGCTTAGATACCACGGATGCGTTTTCGAATAAAATCTCGTGTTTTCTTAGCATACAATTTATTATAATTCTCTTATAAGCTTTTGCTTACGTTCTTACAGTACCCGTAGAACCTATCCAATGTTGAAGGAAATAGAGAGAAAGGTGACATACTGGGCTGCGCCATGGAAGATAACCACACCGAAGGGGTGACACTCCAGGTGACCCATCACCATGCGGAATTGATATTCAATCTGGAAATACGTTGTTATTCAACAGTCGCCTAAAAGAGGACACGAAAACCACAGAATACTGGTTACAAACAAACTGTCATTCTATACAAACAAAAGAATTAGAATGCGTTACAAAACAACTCTGCCTCCCACCAAAACTTTTTGGGGGGGGGGGTACTAGAAAAAAATTATGACTGGGCAGGTCTCAAAAAATATAATGAACTCCTTAATAAATCGAGCAAGATGGAGAAAGCAAAAACTGGAGGAGTACAGGAGAAACTTGGGAAAGTGTCTAAGAGAATGTGTCGAAAAACCCTTCTAAGTGCGGTGAAGTAACTGCAGAGGAAGTGAAAGTGCCCTAAAGTAGATGAAATACGCCGAAACAGCAGACCCAGACGAGGTTCTTCCCAGATATTTTTTAAGAATTCGCTGACCGAGAGCATGGAAATGGCTCCGTGCTTTTTATTTCAATTGGTAAGAGTGGAATCGTCCCCAAGACGTAGAAGAAATAAAGGTAATAGCTAACGTGAAGCCTCGGAAGGACACAAATGTCGTTAAAAGATGTATCTTTTCCTAATCACGTCGTATAAAGAATTCTATTACCCCTTGATGGACGTCGCAAATACCCATATAATAAGCGGGCTTCATAACGAAACGCAGCTGCTTCGTCAAATTCTGACGCTAACCACACATCATAACGGAAATTTCATTTTAAAAAAAGACTGGCGTGGTATTTGTTGTCCTACGTCGGCGTACGGTATAATGTGAACTGCCGGGCCACGCTGACACTCTTCCACAACAAGCTGAGCGAGAGAAAATGTAGTGTTACGTGGCAAAACATTTTTTTCATTTCCTTAGACCTTTCGGTCCCCTCGTTTCTCTAGGTTTATCCGTATGCTCCGGACTTCAAACTTGCCTAGATCGCTTGAACAGAGCATGATACGTTCGACACTTATGAATAATTTGGCGCTGTGCATTTCGTGCCATCACTCGACTACTGCCCGGAGTGCCTACTCACGCGCAGGGCATGATGTGAATATTAGCTGACTCTTCACGGATTGCTACTTCACTCGCGGGGCTTAACGTTCTCTTCATTGTCTTCCAGTTGAATCATGAAACATACTATTTTTGATCCCTCGTGCCGTTCATCCCCACTATTTGCTTTTTTTAATTTTGGAGCAAGCTTTCCCGCAATTTCAAAGAATTTTTGACACCATTTTCTCTCGCTAAACTTCTTGGGACTGTCCAAAATGTATGTCCCTCGTGAAAACCTTTTGTTCGTCGTATGTACTATAAAATAGCGTGATTGTTTAATTATCTACATTTTTTTAAATAAATTCCCTTAATATTCCCTTCAAATAAAAAAATGAATGCTATTTGTGTAGTTTTAAGATATGTCATGGTAGGTTACTCTTGCCCACATTAGTGTCAACTAAGTGTTGAAACTGTTTACGCTCATCCTTAAATGTTTTATTTTTTTGTGGATGTTCCTGTCAATCAAAATATAGGAGATTTCTAACCTATATTTCCCTGTGTAATGGATGAACCCAGTCCAACTTTCTACGTTTTCTTGCGCGACACCAACAACAAATTTCCAAAACAAATATATTATCGCATCAAGTATTAAAACACTTCAGCGCTTTCGTCGAAATCCGTGTTTATCTGCAGAAGCTGGCGAACTGCTCGTTGGATGTGTGCACAACTTTCGCATGGCCCACTGCAAAATGTTGAAGTGAACTTTTCCTAAACCTGGGGAAGTCGCGAATTGGTATATTGACTTCGGGATAGGACTTTTTAGGATTGTAAACCCTTTATTTGTCAAAGAAACAAAACCCATTAATCAGCCAATTAAAAAAATAGCTTCAGTTTTTTAGTGGTAGCGTGCTTATCTACTGGTTGGAAACATAGAAAAACTGGCTGTTTTTGTTAAAATTAATGATTAAAAAATTATAAGATTATTGTAAATAAGAATTTCAAAGTACTCAAAAATAAAAAATGTTTTAGCACTATAAATTTATTTCAAACTTTTTAATAATTACAAAGTCAGTCTTAATTAAACATCCAGTTATTTTATTGTAGATAAATTCAATTAAACATTTATCATTACACACTAGAACTAGAATGATAATGAGTGTACAAACATCCAAAACAAATATATTTTCGCATGAAGTATTAAAAATATCTTATATCCTTGGACGAACTTATTGTATTCATTACCTTTTTCCTCTACACAACGTTTCCAGTCGAGATTGGAGCTTTGCTCAGGTATAACAAAAATATTTCAGCAATTAACTAAAAAAGATAATGGATCAATTGTTTGTAATGTTACAAGATTTTTATTTTGAAATATATAAGTAATTTTATTTTGAAATATTCCGAACGGCAGAACCGAACCTCAGATACCTTGTTGGCAGACAAGCAGACTACTATATAACTTTGACTATTGATGACCCTTAAGGAGTACGACTGTCCTACAAGTCCCAACTCAAATTCAATTTCCCTTCCCGTGTAAGATAACTCATGAAGGGACCAATAATTTGAAGTATTCAGTTGATATTTAGTTGCAGAGATACTGACGTGAATTTAGAGAACTTTTTAAATAGAACCGTGCATTTCTTCCACGCCAATCACGAGAAGACAAAATTGTATTTTTTTTTAAATTTGAACAAACAAGCGTATTAGACTTGCAAACATGAAATTATGGCTCTAGTGAAGATACATTTTTCCGGAGGTGTCAAGAGGGGCACGCACATGAACTTGCGTTCCTAAAGTACCCAGACATCTAAATTGCGGTGACGACTTCTGTTATCGGATAGCGAGAAGGGATTAACAAATTCTTTTCCTGGTGTCTGCGACCAAGCGATCCACCGACTTCAACGCCATGAAACTACTGAGTTCGTGGTAACCCCAAAGAAATTCTATGCAGGAAGAGCAGTATTTTCAGTTTTAATTATGTTCAAAATCAGTGTAACAAGAAAAAAATTGCCGAAAAAAAGTGTTCGCATTCATGGTATACTTGGTAATTCTGTTTAGTTACCAATTGTTTCACATATGGTGAACATTTATATCCGCGTTTATCTCAGAAAATCAGAGGTTCATTCTGAAATTTCCCGTACCACTTCCATTCCGTCATGTTAGCTTAATTTAATTTTTAATGATATTTTAAGGTCTACATCGATTCAAGAAACCTCGTTTGAATCATACTGATAGAATATGCTTTTCAGTTGAATCTCTCTCTTCAACACCGATGTATATATCATTGACTATAGGCAGCCTCAACTTCGATGATTTTAAACCTGTAGACCCAGAAGAAACCTCTGAGAAGTGAAAAGCTCCTAGACTTAGATTTATCTGACTGACGGAACTCATGTAAATAAAATATTACTAATTAAACTTTCATTGAGTGCTAAACTCATTGCTTTCTGCTTGAATTATCGGATCCCGTTTATCTGATCTACGTAGAAAATAGTACTTATTAAATCACGAGTATCACCGATGTTGGCATTACTAGAGATAGTGATATACACGAGGTGGTGCAGTCGGTTTTTGTACATTATATAGCCCTGAAAACTTAATCTCTTGTTTGCATTACATATACAAGAAATGTTCAGAAGTAGTAGTGTTGACGTAAGAACAAGCTTTTAGTTATCATTGCAAATTGGTTAGTGTGTAACTGTGAGCTCCCTCCTGCACCATTACTCCTCTTCATTTTTCTCGCTCCCCCCTACCTTTGTTTCCCCTGTAAGACGTTTTTTTTATGTTAACAGATTTTAAAATATCAAGTATTGATTTTACTGATTACTTATTGTTTTAGGTGCAAGGGCTGCTGTACACGCTCGCGTACCAAGTCCTCAAAGTTCTTTAAATCATCCTCCGGGTGCAGGTGTGCAGTGGCATATACCTCAAAATGGAGGTGGTTTAATTAATGGTAACATTGGCTCCCCACAAAGTGGTATCCAGCAAAATACGAGACCACCACCTCCGGCGCTCCCTATTGATGAGTCCTTTAAGATAACTCTCAAAACTCAGACGAATACACAAGGTCAAAGAACGTCGGGTTCTGGTTCATCTCAATGTAGCATCCCACCATCAGATGTCAACAAAATGGTGTCCTCTTCGGTTTCGAAAACTCCAAGCCCTAATCAGGGCAGAGTGGATGATGCCGAGAAGAGTCTAGACACGTTTTGCCAGGTAATAAGCGTATTGGACTCGTGTGATGCATTGAGTATGTTCTAGTGTTTTTAAAAAAAATTCTGATTATACTTTCATCCTGATTATATTCTCAGGAATCTGTCAATGATCTTATGGCAACTATTGCCAAACTTGATCGTAATGGAATAGAGGTAGTCCCAGAAGAGCAAAAAACTTCAGCTGGTGATGTCCCATTGGCTGACAGTTCTACGGGCCTTGATGATGTTGCTGGTCCATCTCAAACTCCTACTCCAGTGATCCAAGGTAGAGTATTTGGAAAATGTATTTTTATGATGGTATGGAAGATCAGAAACATAAGTCAATTGTTAAAAAGTTAATTAAGAATAGGTCGTATTATGAACGAATTAATTTTATTAGTCTTGTTTGATATTTGTCTTGTTTGACCTAATGTTACGTTTGTTTGTTCTGTTGTGTGATTTTATTGCACTTGAATGGTGTAATCGAACATTGTACACTTCGCGTATCTTTCTTCTGTTATTTAATTCAAATTCTGCTGCACTTTTTATTGTATGCACACTCGTATTGTATGTCTATTCTTAACAAGTGTGTTTGTGGATACACTTATTATCATATTTGTAACGAGTGCAGTACGCATTAGAAATTAAAATATTTAAAAATATTTGGGGGTTGTGCAACCTTACTACCATATCATGAACAGGAATTGCCGTGACTTCTACTGAACCATGGATAAAGCTACGCGCGCACTGCTCCGTCCACGGACGGACCGTCGTCCTTACATTTTGCAAGTGTGATACGCTGCGCGCACTGATTCGGAAATTCCGGAATCCAGTTGGGTGAAGGAACCGTTCACTCTCCCAGGGGCCGAGGATAGGATACGCATGTTACCTTCTCTTCTTTGTATTCTGATCAAAATACAACACAACTGAAGTGGTAAATACCTAGTCCTAATGCGAGTGTCATAACTGCTAATGAACCTCCCGGATAGTTTTACAGTCCTTCTGACACTCCAAAGATCTTACTTTGGTGACTTTTCGCAAACTGCTGCAAGTGCGTGTCGGCTCACTCTGTTCATACTAATGCAAAGTAATGGAAACAACTTCTGGGAAATCTGGAACGGCGGTGCCGCCCACCCAGTGTGCGCGTAGCTTAAATGTCTTGGATGAGAAGATGAGTACATCTCCAGTGACCGTCCCACGAGGAAGTCCCTTTCGATATACTGCTTTAAAAAGGGTGCAGTCTGTACAAGTGCATTCCTCACATGCAAATCATTCTCTAATGGCCCTTAACCTGCCATCTTTATCCCTCCGCTAACCCTATCCTAATGTCGCAGAGCAGTGCAAGCGCTACTGCGAAATGCGTAAGTTTTCATTTAATAGTTGTCGGGTGCGAGTGCTGTGCATTGCTTCAGCGCAAAACATACCCGTGAGCAGTAATATATAACCTGTAGTTGAACGCAAATACCGCACGCAGAAGGGACCCCGACTTCAAATACGTCTTCGCAACCCAGTTATTTTATGAAGCCCAGGTTTTTTTTGCGTGTACCATCGATAGCCCCGTCATTTTCGGAATTCATCTCCGGGACATTCACGTGGGACAGTCTGTGTATCTTAGGTATCTCGATCCCATCTTTGTGACAGTTCCACCTTCTGTTTATTTGGACCTCATTCTTGTATATCTTTTCGCTAATTTGTCTGCCGAAACATTTGGGAGTGTGCTACTCAGGTGATTATAATACTCTTCGTTCGGTCACCCCACGTTTGACATTAATCTGACGGTTTGATCACGTTTGTCAACTGATCATGCTCTACTCCTAGAGCTTTAAACCGTTTACACGAGTGGAGCATGTCTACCGGCTTTAGGTTTTCTGTATCCAAGTCATGCTGCATGCATTTTTGTAGGATATACCATCTCCATAATGATCCAAATCTTTTTCTTGGGGGCCAACGTCTGCCCTTCGTTGACTCCGCAAAATTCCTGGGTCTCACATTCGACCGCACACTAACTTGGCGCAATCACATCCGAAATCTACAATCCCGGTGTAATTCTTCCCTCAATCTCCTTCGCTGCTTAAGCGCATCATCATGGGGCGCAGACCGCACTTGCCTTCTTNCACATCTAGATGTGTATAAGAGACAGCTAATGACCTTTGATGTTGACGAGCCCTAAAGCCCCACAAAAAAAAAAAAAAAAAATACTCCTAGATAGTTGATTTGTTTTCCTCACATTGTGTGTTCCGTTCTTTATTTAGGGGTGCTATATGCACATCTGTCATAAGCACTGCCTCTTTCCATTGCCATTGCAAAACATTTTGTCGATCCATCTCATCACCCTTAAAAGAGGTTCATTAAATTTCAATTCCAACTAGTCCATTGAGTCGCTGTAGCATATCCATATAATTTGGTATCGCAATTCCGATCGGCTTTATTTTATATTTTTCGCAGAAGACTAAAATACATTATGCACCTTCAGGAATGAGGTGTTTTCTTTGGCGTTGTGGACTCGCGACCTAAAAATTCTACCATTCTGTTCCTTGTAGTCTTCTCTATGGTTTATTCCGTCGCCAAGCCTTGCTTCGCAGTGGCAGTCATTGGTTTTTCTACCCGGAATGTTTTGGAGAATTAGTGAGTTTTTGCTCCTCAATGGTTTTGAGGGCGCTGATTACAAATTTAACATGGTCGCATCAAAAAAGTTTGGGAAATATTCAAAAATCGCGTTCATTTCCTTTTTTCAATTTATTGCAAAACTGAATTCTACGAAGAAAATATTCTTTTGTAAAAATAAGCAATACAAACTATTTTCTGGAACGAACATTTATAGGTGTTTTTACAAGCTTTTATTTATCTTCACTTGTTAGTTCGTTTGTTTGGGCCAAATCTTGCAACTGAATTTTAAACCACTTCCCCTCAACCGATTGAACTGAAATTTGGCACACATATACAAACCCTCTAACAAAACAATATTATATCATTTTCCAATGAAAACTTTTTAAGCAGTTTTTTCTTTATAATGATTTTACTCCGAGATAACTCGCGGCGAATTATTTCCGGGAAGCTTCCCCTAAAGTACAGACCGTTTCTTATACAAGTGCAACGCATTGCATAATCTACATTTTTCCTTTTAACTTCTTATCTTATCATTACGATCGTTTCTCAAAAGATGTTTA
This sequence comes from Laupala kohalensis, assembly GCA_002313205.1. NCBI lineage: Eukaryota > Metazoa > Arthropoda > Insecta > Orthoptera > Trigonidiidae > Laupala > Laupala kohalensis. The sequence goes on along the minus strand of NNCF01127071.1, from coordinate 167,991 downwards.
TGCTATCGGAAGGTGTATCTCACGCATGCTATATCGCTTATGCTATTTATTTATATTAATACATGTTTGTGCTTAAAAGGTATTTTGAATATTACAAATGAACAAGAAAGATGAATTATTATAATAAATAAATAAATAAATTCTAATACTAAAAGGCATAAAATAAAATAATAAATAAAAAACGTTTTTTTAAACAAGCTTGTATTCGAGCAATGTACTAAAACGAATAAATTAAGTTAAAGTTTTTATTAAAGTTGTGCAATATCAAATGCTTACACGTACTTACATATTTACAATAGTGGATCCTAATAAAAATAAACGTACTTACTATCTTTGTCGCTAAAAATGATTTAATATTTATTTGTCGTCATAAAGATTTTGCGCGAAACGTAAATAAAATACAAACTTCGGCAAGTACTTACCAACCCGTCATTGTCCAATGAAATTAATTGGTATCTTTTATGAAAATTTCACGCGACAAGCTTTATGAAAAGTAGTTTATGTACGCATGCTGTCATTTTACCCATCCTTCTAGGCTGATTAACTGGATAGTCCACCTACCTTTGCGCCCTGGGCAAACCGATCCAGTCATTTTTTCAGCGTTGTTGTTGTATTGTCGCATAGCCCTTTAAGGGACCGCCCTTCAACCCTTTGGATGGAAAGGATAGACCTCAGATTTAAGTGGTAGAGCTGTGACCGGGATAATTCGTACTTGGAGATGACGTAGAAGAACATCGTACATAATTGGATAAATATAATGTTTACTAAATTTGTAATATGAACAAAATCTGTTATCTTCAGAGTTATTTAAGTGATTACATTAAGATATTCCACAAGGGAATCAAACTGAATTATCACCAAGAAAATATAATAAAGAAGTTTGAATTAAACTCGTATGTTTTTCAAGAAACTTCCCTGTCTTATCAGACATCAGATGTGTATATACTAATGATGTAGACGTACTGAGTCTCATATGGAATAATCAATAAGTATAGTTTTCTCAAACTAATTACAAGTACGCCCTAAGGCTAGGACCATTGGTTCGTAACGTAATGGCTTCGCCAGCATGTGTGCTATATTCATACCCAATGGAGCATCTGCCCTCTCAAGACTCGACTGCGGGTTGCACCTACGACTTCGTCGAATGTTGGTTTCGAAACCTGTGGCTCCGAAGAGCGATAACACAAGTTCGATACTGACTCAAGAGAAGAGAGCTCTCGAACGTACGGACGAGTATTTATAAGTATTTTTACGCGGGCGGGGTCCGTCTAGACAGAGTGGGGGGGCTTCGACCAAAGGTTACATACGCGTAATACTGCGCACTAGAACAAAAAGACAAGACAAGTCAAACCGCACGATTCATTATTTTCTGCAAATTTGTATGCACGAATGCATCCGGCTGTCAACATTGGAAGATCGAACTCATGTAGACGCGCAATAGCGACACGTGAAATACATTTGGAAAGTGTTGGAAATATGAGCGGACCTGACTGGTAGAGAGTGAACGTGTCGTCTCAGCGGCGCCACCGAAAAAGTAAAAGTTAAAACCAATAATGTACGGAGTGAAACTACATAATGAAACGGAAAGCAAAAAAGTCACTCCGTGACAGTATCCTCCTTGATTACATTGGTCGGATTGGGGGAGGTCGAACATCCTTGCACTATGTGAGATACTTCCAGACCAGATTCTGTCAATGAAAGCTCTTCGAAAACCAAACTGTGTACAGGAAAAATGTCCTCCAGCCATTGGTTTGTCTGATCAGGAAAGGATAAGTTATTGTAGCAGTTTGCCCTCTGTGTTCTGTAGACACGGAGGCCAAATTGATGTTTGTTCAATGGTCTTGTTTTCTTTTCGAAGATGAATGAGCTTAATTCGAAGACACCTCGGATCTCCTTGAAGACAACGGCGTTCTTCAGGGCTCGGTCCTGAGCGTGACCTTATTTGCAGTGGCCATAAGCAGCATAACGTCTTCTGTAAAGAATCTTGTCCTACTCTTTCTTTTAGTCGACTACTATGCTATCCTTTGTTCATCACAGAGTGTCACAGGTGCGGAGCGACAAATCCTACTCGTCCTCAATAGATTATACCACTGGTCGAAAACGACAGGTTTTCGTTTCTCTGCTGAGAAGACACGCTGTGTTCTTTTCAGTAGGACACCAAGCCTTCTGGCAGAACCTCACCTCGCCCTGGGGAACAACGTTCTAAAATTATATCCTGTAAAATTCTTAGGTCTAATGTTTGATCAGAGACTGAATTGGATTGAACATCTGACAGACCTAAGAGCGAGAACATTAAAGTCTGAATTTATTGAAGTGCTTGAGTAGCAGAGAATGGGGCGCTGATCGCTCCACCTTGCACCAGTTTTATCGAGCATTCATAAGATCTCGGCTCGATTATGGCTGCGTTGTATATAGCTCTGCTCGTGCAAGCTATTTAAAGAAGTTGGATAGTGTCCACCATGCAGGAATCCGACTAGTTACGGGAGTCTACCGCACTATTCCCATTCCGATTTTGTATGCCGAGAGTGGCGAACCATCTCTTTACCTCCGGCGGCAACTCCTCATGCTACGACACTTTTGCCACGTGCTAACGTTCTGGTACCGACAATCTGGTACACAACGCAGTATTTCATCCTTTCTCTTCTTCCATCCATTTTTTACAAAGACAGACTGAGAGCAACCAAACCTTTTGGATATCGCTGTAAACAAATTAAGGACACCTTGAATTTACGCACACCTAATGTCTTAAATCAAGGTTTCAGTAAGATCCTCCCTGGCCTCTGCACAACCCGAAGATTAATTTCGATCTTTTGCATCATGACAAGAAGAACACTCCAGCTCCGAAGTTGAGGGCATACTTTTTTTTACCTTATCCTCGACAAACACTGGATCCATATCCCAGTGTTTACCGACGGGCCAAAGCAGTCTGGTGCTGTCGGCTGCTCCGTAGTTTTACCCCGTAAGACCTGTGGCTGCCGTCTAGGCGACCTTTGCAGCGTTTACACCGCTGAGTGGTACGCCGTATTGAGAGCATTGCGATCAACAAAGTGTTCCCGTGGATCACATTTCCTGATTTGTTCTGATTCTCTAAGTGCTCTTCAAGCAATCCAGACTATGTATCCAGCTAAGTTGATCCAGAACATCCAGGATGTGCTTTTCTCGCTCCAAAGTGATGGAAATAACGTAATGTTTTGATGGATTCCCGGACACGTGGGTGTCAGAGGGAATGAAGAAGCAGACTTTTCCGCAAAGACGGCATGCCTCAAGAATCCCGTGGATTTCTTAACGATTCCAAATCAAGATCTCCTAAATTCCGTCAAGACAAGGATTCTGAGTGAATGGAACTATAAGTGGTTGACTGTTGAAGGGAATAAGCTCCGAGTTATCAAATCCTCTGTTAAGTCATGGAGCAGTTCTTGTAGGCCAGCCCGACGCGACGAGGTCTTGCTGACCCGCCTGCGCATAGGACATTGTCCTCTCACTCATAGGTATCTCTTACAACTTGATGATGAACCCGTTTGTGAGCTGTTCTCTGATAGTGCATCACCTACTAACTGATTGCAGAAGATACTCGAGTATACGGAGACATTAGTCTGGCTGCAGATTTACCAACAATTTTCGGAAATGAAACTGTTATTGTTAATAAAGTATTGAATTTTAAGAGTAGATCGGGGCTTCTCCCACAAGTTCTCGGGAGGGTTTAAAAATTTGCATTTCTTTTTCATCTTTCCTGTCTTCTTTCTTTTCATCCTTTTTTCTGTAATTAGAAAATATAATGTTTAGATTTTTTCTTTTGTATGATATAATGTTTTGGGCAACTATTTTCTTTTCTTTCATTTTTGCATTTAGATTTTTGTTTAATTCATGAGTGTTTTTTGTGGGTATGGTTGAGAAATTCGACGAGTCCCACACAAAGGGATGAGTCACTACGACTTTTCTCTATGGTGCGAAACTGCATATTTCCCCACCTGTATTGACTCTAATGACTTTGCAGTTGACGAGCTATTAAAGACCCGCAAAAAAAATGTTCATACGACGAAACATTTAGAGGGGATTGGGCGTAGTAATATTGATAATTAATTCACTTCATACAAAGTACTAAAATCTGTAATATCGAAATGATGAATGAATAGTACTCTTCTTCAAACTTTGGAATATAATAACTGGCATAAATAAACAAGAAGACAAGAAATAAATGCTGAACGGTAATTAAACGTCAGTATAAATTATGTGAAAAACCTTAGTAGAGTAGACGTGAAAAAAAATTCTTCGTTAAATTTCATGGAGGGAAAAATAAGACAAAAAGAGATAAAATAAAATAAAGAAATTTGACAAGGATTTGGAGAGAAGGAAAGTAGTTCACTTGCGTAAGTGATGAGGGATGTTACAGATTAATGGATAAAAAGGATTCAAAAAAGAATTATAGGAATAAGGACGAAAAGTACAGAGAAAATTCGAAATTAAGAAGAAAATACAAACAAGAAAATTGAAATTCCTTTGGATGGTTTTGAAGAATATTACCGAGCGCACGGCTAGTTTAGTCTTGTGAGCTGTCATAGTCTGTATTTGGTAGTGCGTCGTTCATTTTTTTTACTACAATGATGCCATCCTCAGTCCATACATACGAGGTTCCATATCGCTGAAAGGCAGCCTGAAGAACCACCAGCCTACATCTCGTAAGATCCTCCTGAATCGTAACACTTTTTAAATGATGTTTTGCGCGAAACATTTCTGGTCGTTTCCTTTAAGACACACATTTTAGGATTATCGGGCGAATTTTTCTCTGGATCTTTGAACCAACTCTGTGACTTCTATGTGACATAAATGAGTAAGTACACTAATCTGCTTAGTGACATTCATAGCCAAGATGTCCGTGTCCGCCTCCTCAGACTCCGCGATTCCGAAGATACGCAGTGAGTTGCGACGCGTATTCATCTCGAGTTGGTCAGTCCGCTCGTCGAGTTGGCGTTTCAGATCAGTAACTTTTTTTTTAGACTTATCTAGATCCCTTTTTTGATTTGAAACAAAATTGATATTAAAATTAATCGTTTTCTCTAATTGCTTACAGACTAGCAATTAGATGGATCCATGTCAGATGTCAGGATGAATCCATCACAACTAACGTATTTAGTACATCACCTGACTGTAAGATCTGTTGCACTGCATTGGCAATCTCAGAAGAAACGTGAGATCTACTAACAGACTGGGCAGGTTTGGGAGGCATTATTAACTTATTTAATTCAGAAAAGCGAAAGAAAGAAATGCTGATTCATTAATAGAGGGATCAATGGAACGCAAGAATGCGAACGCACTAAATAAACTGCTAGAGACAATTTAAAAGAAAACACACACAAAAACGGTATTTACTGAAAAATGTGTAGTTATTACTGAAAGTAAATGATAATACTGCTTGTCAGTCGACTACCTGCTTAAGGAAACACCTGCAAAACCGGGAGCTTTCGGAGGAAGATGTTGACGCGACGACGGTCATGAGACGACTGTTGAGATCTTTGTCTGAAGCACTTGAGAGACTACTAAAAAAGGCTTCCTTGGAGGCCAACGACGTCTCTTCGAGTCGCGATCGCATTGACGTCGTACGGAAAGTGTCAAGTGGGAAATGAAAGTACTACGTCAATGCGGAAAGAAATACTTCCTTGGCGTGTAATATGGGTGTCTTTCTGCATTGACGTAGTCGTACGGAAATAATGCGTACGTGCCTAGGGGCGCTGAACTTTTAAATCCGTCTCTGATCTTGTGAGAAATTTAAATCATATACAAAAATTACAATACAGGATCTCGTATAAGAGACCACAATACAACTTATTTTGGAAAATTACTGGCGTATTATCGGTAAAAAATGTATAGCCTACAAATAACATGACTATACCTTTGCTTATAAAAGGAACATGACGTTGGCTTCTGGAGGAAAATTGTGACAGGGAACATCCTCCCTTCAGTTTGTTTTCAGGATGAATAAAATTAATCCATTTTTAGCCCTTTCTTGACAATGATATTTACGGTATTAGAGCTTATATGAAAGTTGAAATATTACTGTCACTACTAAACTTCTCTGAAAGTTTTAATTGTAGTTAATCTTAATTTACATATTTTACTTTTAAATATTTTTTCACCGATAACTAACGATTAACTGAAAGTAAACAGAAACATTAAATACACGCTTTTCTCACCAAAACGTCCATTTCGCTTCTTGTATCGACAGAATGTTTTTCACGAGGATCATTCTTCAGAACCGGATACATATTAAAAGCTGTGTTCTGTAGTGAAGTCTGGGTTGCAAGAATCTTTGTTTCGCGGCCATGGGTGATGAGAAAACTAACTTATCACGAAAATACACGAGCTTTTATAGAAATAATATACAAGCTTTACTTTAAACATTTTTTACGGTAGATTGATCTCGGAGAAATATCCTTTCGAATTAAAAATATATTTTCTAGGTGCGATCGGAGTAAACTTACAGTATCTCATAATTGTATTTTCTATGGCATGTGAGATGTCATTTGGGGGTGGGGGAATTTGCTGAGAGAGAAAATGTCACTTATTTTCTTCTAAAGAGACTTTCTTGGTAGATATTTATGAACTAATAGTATGATTTAATCCTTCAGTTTCCTTAAAAGACCATTGCTGCAAAAGTTACCTTCAATACGGATGGCCATGAATATTTGAAGCTGATGATAAACAAAGGTTCCGTGGAGGTATTGTGTGGATGACATATTATTCGTGAATTATTCAATTGAACGTATTTCGAACTGTATCAGACGTTCATGTGTTGTGGCCACTTGTGAACGTTGGAAACTTTTGTTCATTCTATTATCTTAAGGTCTATTGAAACGTTTTGGATCGTGTAGGATACTACTACTGAAAGTCAAGTAACTTACCGAAAATAGTGCAATATGTCTGCCCAACACGAATGGGCAACGTCTACGAAGTTGTATCCGAATAAATTTAATAGTAGTCGCAAAAGTTATTTTCTTTAAAAAAAATAGTTTATAACACGACAAACTAAGACTCAAGTAATATTCGTTCCACATGCTCTATGGTGAAAGAACAGAATAGTGCCACAAGAGCAAGTGAATTGAATTGATTGCCGATTATGGCGATAGACATAAGTTTAAAGAAATCCTAATGCACTGCCAACATAACGCATGGTACGCTATCATTACTCGTATGGACGTTGACAAAGTGTTGGCTACACTGGGTACAAGACCTGTACCAACATCAAGCTGGTTAGACTGGTAATTAATAAGTAAATAAATTAATAATTTATTGTTGAGAGAGCAGTTACTACCAGTCTTTTATCACATTGAAGACAATAAACTAATTTACTGCTACTACTTTACAATTAATTAATGAACACACTGCTTTCCTGGTAGTTTTTTTTATGGATTATATTTTCTCTGAGTAAAGTTACATGACCTTTGAGTATTGTTATACTTGTGGTAAAACTTTTAAGATAGATTATTTATTTATTTTAATTTTTCATATTATATAGTAAATTCAACAAAAGAATTTATCGTGTTCGTGGAATAACATCATGTATAGAGTGTAATAACTTGAAAAACATAAAATAAAGGACATTTATTACGACGTACAAAACCAAAGAAACCAATAATTATTTTTTCGAGAATGTTAGATGTATTAGATACTATTTTTCTGAGACAGAGAAATGTACTTTTTTCTTTGTAAATTAGTGGGGTGTTTACTCTTTGTAATTTTTCAGTTGGAATTCATGTTTTAATTAAGGCATTAAGAATGAGTGTATTCCCATGCCACATTTTTGGTTCCACTCAACAGACGTTGACTGCACTTGTCAATATGGCAGATCTACACGTAAACATCATGTGTAAGCCTTAATCAACACCTTAATGATAATTTACTTTGTGAACATTATGAAGTGTTTACAGGATTCAATTATTCTCGAATCGCGGGAAAATCTTTTCATTCCCCGTTATATGGACAATCAAATAATAGTTCTTGAATTGTGAAATTCATTGTGAATCATATTCATTTTTCGTTTTTATCCTATGAGTATATTTTCACAAGCACGAATTAAGGCCTATGTCAAAAGCAGAAATGTTTGTATCAACTCAATATTTCGTACTAAAAACCTCTACTTCTGAAAACAAAATTCGAAAGTGATCCGAAGTAGTAATGTTCTCGATGCGTTTTCATGGAATTTTCAACATGCATGAACCGCGTTTGGAACCAAAATGGCGGCATGAGAATACCTATGCTTATAGTGCTCCAGTATTAACAACAAATCGCGAATTAAGTTGGCCATGATATTAGCCACGTGAAAAAAAATTGTTGAATGTACCATTGATGAAACCTAAATATATATTGAATGTGCTCAGAAACCAATCCGCTTTCCTCGATTATTATAAATTTCCTTTATAACGTATTGAAAGTAATGAAAAATATCAGAGGTCATGTATATGCAAGGGGTATCTCACGTCGGCGACTTTACCTTAAGGCAAAACGTCTTAACGTTTGATTACCATTGGGACCAATGAAAGTGCGCACAACAACAAAACTGTCTCCCGGCTGTCTTTCGCCTCAGCCCGAACAATTTAGTACACTGAAATTAGACGAAAAACTGACCCTTAGGGGAAGTAATACGTAAAGTTTTGAAATTTGGTAATTAGGAGTAGAATGTAGTATTGTTTACGATTATTAACTCTCCCCCAAATTTTTCGGAGCCACCTCCCCTAAAAACCACCCTTAATGTGCACGTTCGCGGTTTTTACCCTTTTGACGCCAAACCGTTAGGTTTTCGAGAAAGTTATCTACATACAAATATTTCTGATTAAATTTCTTACAAAAAATTGATAACCATTTTGTATTTAAGTCTAGAGGATTGCGAGATATAAGCTCTCCAGTCAGGGGGTAGTTTTGAAAATCACAATTTCTTCGTCATTTTTTGATAAAAAAAATTATGCTTTTGGCATATTAGGACCACGAAGAACCTATGTATCAACATGTAAAGATATACACTACGAAACAACTTTTATATAGTAATGAAAATTTTGGTGGGGTTGCTAAGTTCCACGTTGGAACGACAATTGTAACAGGATATTTAGTAGCAGTTACTGGGGTTTAAAATATAATGCGAGACCTCACGTTGCAGTGTCAATTGTAACATGAAATTTACAAAGGGGTCTTTAAAATGATTAATAGAAATACCACTTACCTAGCCCACTTGGCCGGCTTACGCTGAACTGCTTGACTTGCCCCAAAACAATGAGTAAAAGACTCGGGGTTCGACCCATTTTTATTTTCGTGAAATATACACAAATCCTTCATAACGGAAACGCAACACTTGTAAAGTTTGGTTTAATTATTTATTTACATGAATATACACTCAACTACTCCAAAATAAACACTATCCACCAAAATATTCCACTGGCACACTCCCATTACAAAGTATCCCCCAAAATGTACAATCTTAATACTAGACAATAACATAATATATCTGCTCCCTTTGATCACTTCAGACAAATGGTTCAGCTGGTTTATGGATTGTTTAAGTTAGTGATCATCATATAAATCTAAACATTTTTGAACACAAAACCCATTTGCATTGGCTCTTTATCTTTGACACCATTATTAATAACAATTAATTAGCGCCACAAGAGTCTTTGGCGAAGTCACGCGCACTTTGTTATTATTCACTGGCACTTTATAATGCTAACAGTATACTGTACGCAGCAATTCATGCAGTTACCTTATTGTCTGACCTCCAACTACAAAACGTCGCGGTTTACGCTCGTTCATTGATGCGTGGATGCCTTCCGCTACTTAGGTTCATTCACAACTACCCCTGTGGCCGCCGCTTGTACGCTCGCTGCTACAGCAATCCGGAAGTCCTCCGCGTGGAATGTGAGATGTCATTAACGTCATCAGCTAGCACAACTTGATGAGAACGTTTTGGCTTAACGGCTGTAATACTATTCATTGCCATTGACCGCTCGACAAATTTTCATCACTCACGCAATAAAAACATTCAATGTCACTCGCGCCAAACTAATTAAAAATTGCGGAGAAATTGCAACGAATTCGAATTTAAGCAGTTCGTTGCACGCCGACTGACGAAAACTAATAAATGATCAACTGATACAACTTATTAGAAAATGAACTCGAATGGAATGATCACCAGGAACTTGTCCAGTGACATCCAGCCGCACTCTGACTGAAGTAATCAGTCAGATAAGATGAATAAAAGGACAAGTCAAGTTATACTAAGTCTCAAAGACACTCAGAACGGACATTGTCTGGTCTCTTTCGCTGCTAATAATAATACTCTAATCAGAATATATCTGCTCCGAATACATTCTCCAAATAATATAATGTCGGGAGCGTCGCTGCTCCTTGTTTAAATAATCACGTCCCCATTTCTTGACCCAAAATTTGAGAAAACGACTCCTCTTATGACGTAAGTGAATTTCTTTGGCCAATGACATATCACTTTTCTTTTCGCGTGACTCGCCCTTGATTGGCTTCCTTCGTCGTGACGTATTTCAAGTTTCACCGGTAGATATGTTAAAACTGTCGCTGCTTCTCTCCAACCCTAGTATATTTCCATCCCTCTACAACCCTCTTCTTTCCATAAGACAATATTTAATTTTGACAAAGGAATCTCATCCCCGGGCGCTCCGACAATACCACTTTATGTTTAACGCGTATGTCAAATTTAACTCGCACCTCTTTCCACTTCGAGCCCCGAAATTTATTTTTGCGCGATCGCTCCCTACTCCACTAATCTGCAGAAGATCACTCGTCTTTATTGTTTACACACTTGGCACGCGCCCCGGCGGTGAATATCCCCGCCTCTTTTTTCTTTACCCAAGCGTCTCTGCCCGGTATCACTTCCTTCGTTCTACTGCGTCCTTTCTGACAATCAAAAATCCATGTTTCACAGCTCTACTAATGGAAATGTCCTTTTTGGCAAAAGGTCTTATGATCAGCCCTCAATTTCTTTTCTTTTACAAAAGCACTCCTCCGTCCTTATCCTTTTAACTTGTCATCAGTTACCAATTACTTAATTCTGAATACTCTTCACCGTCTTCTATCCTCACTTTATTTTGATACTGTCCATGTCCTAAATGTTTCAGTCCTTCAACCCATATCGCGCAGCGGCTCTCTAATTGCACGTCCTTCTGGCCCAAGGATCTCCCAACAGATCTTTCTTTTCATAACCTAGGCTCCGCACCCTATTCCTACGATTCTTCACATATTCAATTTATGTCACCAAGACTAGCCCAAACCTTACTCCCAGTTTTCTAAAACGCAATATCACATCTGCCCCTTCCATTTACGTTTTGACGTGTCTAGTCAAATATTTTCACAGCTACTTATTTTCTTCTTACTTATACTCCCGCCCCCGCAAAAATAACGCAGTATATCGGGACACCGGATATATATTTTACAACCTATTCAAGTGGAACCCGAGC
>NNCF01127071.1:146419-156468 GCA_002313205.1 Laupala kohalensis | reverse complement strand
ATATATATAATTATGAAAAAAACTTAAACATGTTCTAAACATATAGAATAAATAAATAAATAAAAACAACTTTAGTCATATAGACTCAATAATAATAATAAAAACTTACACGTAAACTTCATTCATACTGATCTTCAAATCAACAATACGTGATGTATACAAGTCAAAGACTGTGTGTTCTGAGCATGAAGTACGTTATATATTGGGTACAGAATTTAACTATCATATGTCTAAAGGTGAATTACGCACCACTACCAGGTTAATTAATTTCAATAAAATACAATAAAAAATATAATTAATTTAATTACTCTTTTGCCGCAGGTCTACTCTCATCTCAGGGTATATTATATTTGACCGTGGATTCGGGCATACGTAAGCCCCACATACAAAGTTCCTTATTAATTAGGAAACACTCATTCACATGTGTTACAAACAATGAGATCATTCCTACTTCTCTTACACAAAGATAGTCTTTACTTAATAAAACAGAAAATTTGATTATATTAATCTAAACATTTTGACGGACGCTCATCATTATGAAGGCCTTGGTAAAATTTATATAATAGAACAATTGTCCTGAGCGTAGGCCGTTGCATTCTTTTCTTTCGCAGCACTTATTTTTAAGAGTTGGCGCGGTCACTTGAAAATGTTCACTAACTGGAAAGCCCCAGTTTAAGCGGATTACCTTCGTGATGGGATGGTCAGATCATTCTAAAGGCACCTGGCAGATGAGACCCTCGTTGGAGTCCAGCGGGTTGAAGTGCACCCCCTGTTCAGCAGTAGTAACAGCCTTCATCAGCGATCTGCGTCAATGGGCGATGACGTACTGATACTGTCCTCGTTCTCCCCACGAATCAAAAGGTGTTGACTGACTGCGCACTGTGCAACTATGGTGAATGGCACTTCTCACCATAATTTACGAAATGGCAAATTTCCGCGAAACTCGATCTTAAGTTTTTCAGAATTCTCGAGCTAAATCTTTGAATCTCCGAAAGTAACATGGAGATTGTGGATTTCAAAAATTCATCAGACAAATCTAAATAAACGTCGGATATTTAGAAATTCCGACGACGCTGCTGAATTTCTTAGCATAAGTCTTAAAATAACCACAAACTTGTAGTGCTCGAAAAAATCTCCGAATTCAAAATAAAATCTTCGAAAATACTGTCATCTGAAAATCACCGAAAAAGCGTGTCTAAAAATCTCCGACGTCTCTGAAAAAGTCGTCTATAAATCTCCGACAAAAAGTTCTAAAAAAGTGGTCTCGAGCCCACTCGGTTCTCTATTTTATCTCTTCTGTTACCACTTTGTAACCTCGAAAATTCCTTCACGTGACTTAATTTCAAAAACCATGTGACCGTTTCTAACCAGTCACCATGATTTTTCCCTTCCTTCGTAAATGTTATGACTGGCTAAACTCTCCACTACCGGTTCCTATTTTCTGCCAATCCACTTGCTCCGTTTCATAAAAATTTCCCCACTTCAACATATCTTTCTGAATACACCGGCTTCTTCCTAATTTTGAATCCAACGTCTTTTCTAGAACAAACTATCAAGCTCTCGAAAGTTCCAGAACCTTTCGACCGTTGATCATTGTCTTCAAATCGTCTCTTCCTTCCCCATCTGCGCCACCCACAGCCCCTGGTCGGTACGTTGTGCTTCGCCGCCGCCTCATAAACAATCGTCCAACCCCTTCTTGACAAGTGCGCCAAACGTATTCGCACCCACGTGTGCCGTTGTATACCGCCGAACCATTCTTTTCCTTTAAACTTTTAAAAGGAGGCTTCCTTATTCCCCATCCCCCAAACATGTGCTCCCTTGTTCAGGTCATTTAATTCCCACAGCTATGGTACTAGCATCTTACCATTTTCCGTTGACGTTTATTTAACGCCGCCGACGCTCGCGTCTTAGGAATTTTCCTCTCTCATCCCATTTTCAAACGAAACTCGTGCGTCATTTTTCGACCACCCATGTTTTCCGAACTCCCGTCTTTCGGACATATTTTATTCTTTCTAATTTTGTTTTATTATATTATTTTTAATCGAGATTTATTAGATTCTTACAATATATATGTTGTAATGGGATTAAATGAGCCACTCTAGTGAGACAGTTCACCTTAAAAAGCGACTATAGTCGTGTAACAAAGTCCCTATTTTGAGTAAAGTAATCATAACATAAGAAACGTAGGTTCGTGCCCTTTAATTGAAGTGATACACACAGGGTTCCATCTAGGAAAATGCCACAAAGAAATCATATTGGTACAATTTTATTTCAAGAAACACAGAGTAAATAATACATATACATGGTTACTATAATGCATGCACACTCCTTACCTCTGAAAGAAAGACGCTATACATAATAATTACCCTTTCCCTCTCAATAACAGGGTTAACCTTCCATTGACTCCTTTGCCTACCATTAACACTTAAGTTTGATATTACAATAACTTATCTTCAGCCTTTCTTGATAGCCCTTTTTAAAATTAATTTAACATTGTTATTCAATCAAAAGTTCTGGGCTAAGGCTTTTTAAATTCTGATATTTACAATATCTACTCTTCTTCCACTAATTCATCATAAACCTGTTGGTAGCTCCCAACATCGTTACCTTAAGATGGTGTGTTCACCGCCAAAACTGAGGAAGCAAGGTCACTGCCCCTCACCTTGCGCCATGGATTCATTCATGCCAGCCCGGGTCCTTTACAGCTGCTGCCCCTCTTACAGCTCGTACGGTTAGCGGTCTCGCCTCTCGCCGTCCTCGCTCTGTCCTTCTCCCGAACTTGTTGACAACGGAGTTCGTGAGGAATCCACACATTCTAAATTCACGATTCTCAGAACTGAAGTCCTTTTCCCGACTAATTACAAGACCAATCGTGGTCCGCAAGAAATCAACATTACTTCGTGTTAACATACTTGTTGTATCACGGATTCGAAAACTCTAAGTCAAGAATGTTCAACTTGAAAAACGATACAGTGCCATTTACTATACTATTGCGGCCAAAGTCCGAGTTCCTTCTTACTCTCTGAAGGATCACAAAATTTATATCACGATGCTACCCGAATAACTCTAATGGATCTAACCAGTCGTGGCGGAAAATTCTGTCATAATACCTCTCTAATTCTCTGCGCTTGCTATATTATTAACACGACTCCCCACTCTCTCTCCCGAGACATCATCACGTGTCCTTCCTCTTACAAGTCATATTACTTCTTTAATCCACTAAAATCTTTATTCAACTCCTCGTAGTGTTGTTCGGATTGGTAGCTCTTCTAGTGACGTTTGTTGGTTCTCGACCAACCACTACACTCGTTCTTAAGACATTTGTAACTCTCCTAACTTCAATTTTTTTCATACATTCTTTTAGCGATGTTAAACAGGCACATCCCTTTAAATTTTATTAGTATAACAACTCTTAATTCTTAGCATTTTTGGAATTTGGGGTGTTTACTTCATGGCTCCTATGCTCTTACCGTTCGGTATCTTAACTCTCTCCAAAATTCGTGACTACACACCCATTTATTTTTATCCCTATTTATTAGACGAGTACCCATCCTCACTCGAATGTTTATACTAAATATCTCCGTTCCTTCCTTAAAGCATTTTTCCCATTTTCTCTAACTATAGGTGCATACACATTAATTTTTATCACTATTTATATCACGAATACCCTTCCTCGCTCGAATGTTTATGCTAAAAATCTCTGGTCCTTCCTTAAGGTATCTTCACCGTTTTACTACGGCTACGCACGCAGAACCTCGTTTGTCACCCACTCACTGACCTAGCTTTGTTTCCAAAAGAAGAACCACGAACCTTCGTTCCATCTTTGTTTACCTCCCGTCTACGCTGTTCAACGTTTTCGACCCCTTTCCTCCTTCCTCTTAACTTTTCGCAGACGAAAGTTTGTGATGGGATGACTCCCATTCCATTTGCCAAAATTTATGAGATTTATGTTCAAAACGAGAGGGTTCACACCACCCTCCTCGCCATGCCTCTCGCTCTCTAACAACCCTTCTTGGTGGTCTCCGTAAAATTCCACTAACCTACCTATGTTCTTATATTTTGCTTCTCAATAAATATAATTAATAATGGAAAATTAATTATTACTTCCGCGGTCACTCCCTATGAGGCAATATACTGCATTTCGTCAGGGGATGAAATGCAAAAATAATCGATAACATATTAGTGTTAACGTGACCACTGAAATTAGTAATGACATTCTCGAAAAGTCCGAAAGTCCAAAATCAGACAATTTACACCCCTTGCACTCCGAGTGAAGGGGATGCTTTGTACAGATGATCGAAATGCTAAATATTAGTGACGAGTTCAGAGTTTTCGGCGTCGCTGAGATGGTGTTACCCCATATATTGTTTGTCTTAATTCAGCTCCCACGGAGAATAAGACATCCCTAGCTACGCTAAATGAAAAGGAGAGTGTCATGAAAGAATTAAAAAGGACTGATTTGCATCGGATCCATAGTTTTCAGGGTTGCTGAGATTTATAATTATGTCACAAATGTTAAACTAAAGATTCAGACCAAATGGGGCATATTTGGGATGGACTGGAGTCGAACGTATGGTTTACGGTTTTCTGAGATGAATGATCGTACTCCCGATGACATTACGTAACCATTGAAACCACCTGAGGTGCACAATACCTCTACAGGTGGGGGGATTGGCAAGCGCGTAAAACGAAAACTTACCGATATTAGAATCAGACATTTACAGTGTTCGTCGTTGCTAAGATGAAATATGAAACTCCCAATACCGGTAGGTCTAACTTAAGACGACAGTTATTTTATTCTGTTTAAGAAGATCAAAATAAGTAAAAAATACCTAGGATATAAATTCCATACTTATTGGTTCTTGAATTCCAGAATAGATATCTCATGTGTTTAAATAGCAAAAAACTAATATGAGTGAAGATAAGGAATGAAGGATACCAATACTAACGTTAAGGGATAACATTCTCAGTGGATACAAATAGGGTTTTGAGAAATAATAAAGTGGGAGACGTATTACAGAATTCATGCGTGCAAATCAGAGGGTTCTCTGTTATTTATTTTAATATTTGTGACATACTATACCAGGTTCAACAATATTATATTTTTGTGTTTGGAATATGGCTCCGTTTACATCGAAGCAATATTGGTAGTAAAATTACCGTATTAAGATTACAACATTTTTAATCTCGGCAAATTACGCTCTTAGTTACAATAAAAGGCATGAGAAAACGGAAAATCTCATGATTGATGTATGGTATATTTCATATATAAAGCGTAGGTAGAAATAAGAAGGGCAGTCAAAATTCACGGAATTGTCTTGCCATCGCCGAACTAGTGATAAATAGGGCCCGGATTTTAATGACTTATATGTCAGCGAAATATGCAAGCATTTATGCCTCAAAAAATAAAATATGATTATATAAGTTTATTTCAAAAATCTTTTTATTTTATTTATATAACAAATAAAAAATTCACTACGAAACAAATTGTGAGTATAGTACTTGCTTTTTGCAGTCCTTGAAACTATTTTTAAAATTATGCATGTGCCTGAAAAAAGAAACCACGCAATGCAGTACAATAAAACGTAGCCAAACAATAAAACCGTGATTTTACTACTGCACACTACTTGTTTAAAGATTCCAACGTCCTATCAGTCTTCAGTTTCTGCAGAGTTGCACTGGATCACAAGGTGCATTTTGAGGTTTTCCATCTTGAAAGACCTACGGTTGTCACAGAATAGTTTTGTACGTGCAGAAACTCCTCTCCTCATCACATGACGTCACAGGAGCGTATTTGAAGGCGGTGAGGTCACTGCAGGGCAGCTACGATTTACTGTCTTCAAATGCTGCGACATTCCCAGAAATGATGTCACTAATTTTTCACATTGTAGAATATCGAGGATATCGCTGGAGAACACTTTGCAATTTGTTGTTCACTTTGTCAGCCACAAGACCACGAGCTCGACCCAACTCACTCTGCACATGTTTCACAGTATCCAGGGTGTCACACAACTGAGTACCAGGAGCTATCAGTTGTGATAGCTTTTGATATCACTGAAATGTTGGTGTTGATGTATGCCAAGTTTCCAAACAAGGTATCTGAAAATACTTCTTGCACATTTTTGATAGCACTTGATTCATTACGATCAAGCTCACAGAAGATTTTCTTTAGTTGGTGCAGTAATATTCAGCAGCATTAAGCCAAGAACCCCACCGAGTAAGAACAGGCAGAGGGGGGAGGGGCAGTTATGGTGCTTGTTCCGTGAATTTCTGCACCCGTAGCGGAGCTTTTACAAAGATTTTCTTGCCACAGGAAATTAACTTGTCCACATCTGAGTAATTTGATCGCACCTCTGCTGCAACTCTGTGTAAGGCATGCGCAAGACAAGTGGCGTATACCATACTAGGGTAAAGAATCTGCAGCCCCTTGGCTGCTTTAGCCATGCATGAAGCACCATCTGTTACTAGTAGCAAATCGTTGTCTCTGTTCACACCATCCGGTCACAGTAGCTTCATAGAATTGTCGAACAAAATGGAAATTGTCGGTTTTTTTCCTCTCTCGAGAGTTTCACACGTTAGGAGGAAAATTTCTCCAGGCCCATCAATTTTTAGAACAGCAACATTTGCAACATAACCCCCATCCTCATCGGTGGTTTCATCTATGGACACCCAGACCTTTTGGTCAGCAACACTCATTCGTATTTTGTCGAGAACCTTCTCGTAGCACGCGGATAAATTGTTTCTCAATGTTGATTCATCTGGAACTGAATGTGTTGTGTACTTCTCGAAGAACTGTGTGAAGCTTGGATTCTTCAGCTTCTCCAATGGAATGTTGCCAGACACCATCTCACACAAGTCCTTGAAGAACGATTACACAGTTGGAGATGGACCTGTCTGCTCAAATAACAGCCTTTGTCTGCTGTCATTTTCAGCACTTCTCTTCACACAACTGCTGTGTTTCGCGGTATTACAGTGTTGTTGCATACTAAAGCGTTTCTCTGCACTAACTTTAACTTTACATAGTTTACAAAATATTTCCCCGTCTGTGCTGAATAACTTCTCTCCAAAATCTCGAACAACCCCGGAGCGTCATGCTGTTGGAGCACTTTACTTTTGGCATTTTGAACCAGACTGAGTTCGGGTTCAAACCGAATAGTGTGACCACGTATGTGATGTTTATGTCGGAAGCCACCTTTGTCGGCTTTGAGAGTGATTAGTCGACCCCGCAACAATGGGTTTCGCAGCGAAAAACCGATTAGTGTGCTACGCTGCTTGTCTACATATCAAATAAAGCTTTGTTGTGAAATTGTTGTGTTTATTTGAGACAATATCACTTGAAACATTATCATGTTAAACATTTTAATCATTTTATTCTTGTGTCCTTAAAAATGACATTATGCATTTATGGCAAAAGTTGGCCGAAATATGACCTATTACTAAACAAGGTGTAAATATGACTGTATATGCACAATAAAAATACATTTTTCTACACTGCAATAATTGGATTCGTGCATAAGTTTAAAATTCACTTTAAGGTTCAGAAAAAATATGACTTGTCATTAAAATCCGGGCCCTAGTGATAAGACAGTGTGCACACGCTTGTGGCAGGGGGCTGGGCATGTTTGGACGCGGACAAAACATTCCTGGACAGGTTTCAGTGCTTAGTGGTGTCACTGCTCCGTGTGACGTGGATGTAAGTGGTTTTCAGTCGGCGCAATGTCGCAGTTCGAAGAGCGTGCAAACATCAAGTTCATGTGCAAATTGGGAAAATCAGCTTCAGAAACGCTATTCACCCTGCAGCAAGATTACGATAATAATGCACTAAAAACCGCATATTACAACTGGTTTGCACGGTTTAAGAAAGGGCAGGTGACGGTAGAGGAGGACGAACAGAGCGAGAGACCATCGACATCCCGAAACGACGAAATGGTTGCAAAAGTGAAACAACTGATTCGAGATGATCGAAGAATGACAATTGCAGTTGGAACATGAAGTTGGTTTCTCACCCGGATGAATTCATGCCATTTTACGCAATGATTTGAAGATGAAATGCGCCAGTGTTCCGAGAGCTGAACACGTATCAGATGACAAGGAAAGTGGTGTCTGCTTCACGATAACGCACCAAGCCACATGTACAGACAAGTTCGATCTTACTTGCACAAGAATGTTATTACTGAAAAAATACAAAGTGATGGGTGAGGTAGTGAGATGAAAGTTGATTGTTAACAATAATAAAATGATTTAATGACATGCTATGAAATAATGATACAGTACTGGTTTCTTAGAGATCGTGATGACATGAAAAGAAGGTCCTGGAAATCAGCTGGTTGAAGTTGATTGTAGAGTTGAGTCGGATGGTTGTCGTGTTGACAAACGCAATAGTTAATGAGTAGTGATCTCGCGGTCGCAAGTTGTCTTCTGAAGTGCAATTGATGACCTGATCTTGCGAAAAAATGTCGGCTTGGCGACGAGAGTGAAAAGTAGCGAAGTGAAGTGTTCGAAAGTAAGAACCCCTATAGTGAAGGGTTGAACAGGAGAAAATATCCTTATATGTCGATTAGGCGACGACAGTGAAAAATTCGAACCACGATATAAGAGACGAGATCAGAGGTGTCTCTTCTCACTACTACTACTACTACTAGTAGTAGTAGTAATAGTTGTACTAGTTTCGAAAGAAGAAGCCATGTGGTTTATATACCTTTGAAGTTAGTGCGCCGTTGCCAGTTCATATCGATGATATACCTGATAACTCGACCAGATATCGAACTGGGATGACGTGTCGTGAGCAAGGAAATTTCTGGACTCGCCCAACTTGCGTGATGCAGGATTGCCACTCGAATGTAGTCAGCGAAGGAACTTGTAATTAATAGCGTCTTCTAGATTTTGTATCAAAAAATAACATTCTCTCTGACGATCAACACGGTTTTAGGAAATCCTTTTCCACTACAAGCGCCATATTTTCCTTCTTAAACGATGTTACCACATCTCTAGACAGTGGAGAAAATCCTCAGGGTGTTTTTCTTGACTTATCCAAAGCATTCGATGTCATCGATCACGGAATTCTCCTTACCAAATTGCATTCTTTAGGCATTCGTGGACTTCCACATCAATGGCTAACTTCTTATTTAAAAGATAGATATCAACAAGTAGAAATATCCTATACTAAAAATAAAATACTTGAGCGTTGTCTTTCAGAAACAAAGCCACTTACTTGCGGAGTACCCCAAGGATCAATTCTCGGCCCTATACTCTTTTTATTGTATGTGAACGACATGTCATCATCCACATCAGATTGCAAAATGGTTCTTTTTGCTGATGACACTAATTTACTATGTAAACACGCCAATGCTCAAAAAGTTTTGTCTAACCTTTCGACTTGGTTCCATGCAAATCGTCTCATTGTAAACACTGACAAAACAGTGTCTATGTCATTTCACAATAGTATCACAAAATCTTTACCCCAGGTTTCTCTTTCTTTAAACGGAACACAATTAAAAACTGTTACAAATACAAAATTCTTAGGTCTCCATATTCAAGACAACCTCAAATGGAATTGTCACATTGACAATCTTAATTCCCAATTAAGCAAATTGTGTTACGCATTCCGAATCTTAGTTAACGCAGTTAGTCCACGTATTTCCCGTTGCGTATATTTTGCAAACGTTTACTCCCATTTACGTTACGGCATTACCTTCTGGGGTAATTCCGGTCAGAGTATTCAAACTTTCAGAATTCAGAAGAGGATAGTTCGGATAATTTGTAAATCTCACCCCCGAAACTCTTGTAAACCTTTATTCAAGGAATTAAATATCTTAACACTTCCCTGCATTTATATTTATGAAACGGTCTTGTTTGTTAAGACCGAATTACTGAATTTCCACCCTTGCTTTATACGAAACAGTCTCGTTCACTAACACAGTACTCGCAATAGTAATAATATTCATCACCATAGAGTGTCAATCACTCTTTGCCAAAAAGGACTGCATGATTCGGGAATCTTTCTATATAATTCCCTGCCCAAGAATATAAAAGATATTATGAAATTGAAT
>NNCF01127071.1:104029-146205 GCA_002313205.1 Laupala kohalensis | reverse complement strand
GGTTTTTCTCCGTTTTTCCTTCGGGTAGAGGCGGATTTTTTATACAGGTTCTCTAGGCTTTGTCTAGGTGCGTGTTTATTATAACAATAAATCGTGAATTTAGATTTTTTAACTCTTATGATTTTTAAACACTATACTCAGAATAATCTATAGTTCGATAATAACTTGTACATGTAAATTTACAAACGTATTTGCGTTAAATTAAAAACATATTGACATTATATATGTATTATAACTCGCAGCTAACTTTTTATCTTATCTAGGAACTTATGCCGAATATTTTTTAATCTGCCTCTGCCTTAGGGCCCTTGATCGGAATTGATGGGATGGTCCCTTGCTTGCTTCCGGAGAGTAAATTAGTTTATTGTCCTCCACGTGGTCATACGCAGTTTGTACTGTTTTTTGACGATAAATTTATTTATTTAATAAGCTGAATCATGAGATGTCGAATAATTTCCTCTAGTTTTTTTTAACTTCATGGCATGAAATTTGAATCGACTAGCATTAAGGGAAAATTTCCTGAGCTCGGCAACAACCAAGATGAATCACTCAACTCAATCAAAGAGTGTGTGCTCCAGAGATGATTCACTCATTCAATAATTCAATACATATGTCTGAACAGATTCGACTCACTTATTTAACAGTAACATGTCGAAAAATGTTTGAACAGAGTTCCTGGGGCGACCATTTGGCATTGGAGCGCTGGCGGAAATGTCAAAATTCACTCATTAAACACACGGTTAGCAAACTTGCACTGATTGACTCACTGGGTAGTTAAAAAATTTTTTTCGATGCACATATTTCTATATAACAGTCAGTCTATAGTGGGATGTTGACTACTGTGACGACACATAACATAAGAGATACATTTATGCTTGAATACACCTTTAAATACAAATCAGAACCTTGTTGATCTAAAGGACAAATATGAATGATGAGAGACAATTGTCATTGTGTCTTTCTAAGACAAATATGAATGAGTAATTGAATAAGAAACATAAATAAGTTACAGAAGACAGATATGATTAAGTAACATAGAAAAAATATAAGAGCAATAAACATTCCAGTTTAATGTTTATTACTCAAACTCTCCTCAATTACTTGTTCAACCAGTAAATTGCCAATATGATACATAATTAACAATGCAAGACATTGTAAACGATTAATTTTCTTGAGCCATTATCTCAATTTCTTGAGCCATTATCTCAAATACATAGAACAAACAGATGCTGATAATTTCCTGTGAAAAATCTATGCATTCCGTGCCCTTACACCCGAAGGGCTTAAACACCACACACAGCTTGTTGTGCAGAAATTCCTCGCCGAGAAGAACATTTCAATCGTACCTCAACCACTGTACTCGCTCCCAGTGACTATTGGATGTTCCCTACTCTGAAAATGGGCCTCAAGGGGAGACGTTTTGCGACTGTGGAGGACATCAAATCGAATGCGTCGGCTCAGCTCCGGCAGATTCCGAAAGAAGCATTCCACCGCTGTTTCCGATAATGGCAGGATCGATGGAGCAAGTGTGTGTGAGCGCAAGGGTCCTACTTCGAAAGTGATTAGGAAAGTATTGCCATAGGTCATAATATTAGCATGCTGAACCACCATTACGGGAACTTTTTGACTGCCCCGCGTACATGCCACTTATGTCTCGGAAGATTCACAAATCTTTTGCGAAGGTTTTTGGTATTTTGAATCTTGGATTAAGGTGACCTTTTATCATGAGTAACTAATTGTGTTACTTAATTAGAAATGAGTATCAATTTATTAAAATAAAATCATGTAGAAGACTTACATATTATATATAATTATATAGAGGTATATGACTTATTGGAAATAAACGAGTCTCGTAGCGTCGTGGGAAGAAAACTTGTCTGTTGCTATAAAGATCTTCCTCGGAACTACAGGAATTGTAGAAGGAATAGACTATTTAGAATATGAGAAAAATGTCCACTAATTCATAGAAGTCAATAAGGTTCTTTAGGGAAAGGCATGAAATTACTTCTAATATTTATTAGTTTATTGCCCTCTATGTGTTCATATGCAGTTTGAACTTTTTTTACAATAAATTTATTATTATTATTAATTTTGATTTTCTCTTTCCAGATCAAGAAAAGATAGATTCTGCTGAATCGGATAACCAGAAGGATGACCCAAATGAAGATTGGTGTGCTGTTTGTATGGATGGAGGAGAGCTTGTGTGCTGTGATAAATGTCCAAAAGTATTTCATGTGTATTGTCATATACCTAACCTCAAAGCTATTCCTGAGTGAGTAAATGCTAGGTTCAGTAATTCTGTTCTTTTGTTGGCAAAATGTTAATTAAGATTTTTTTTATTTATATAAAATTCTAGTATTGTATTTAAAATAGATATTATTAACATAATGGTGATTAGAAATAAATTACATTAAATAGAATGTGTGGAAAGGAATACAATAGCATTCTGAAAGGGTTGTCTGAAACACAAACTCCTGGTTTTATACTTTCCTTCATATAATGTACTTAAGTTATACCATATTTATGTTGAATTGGGGATTCCATGAATCTATTACTGTTCCATCTACTTTGTTTGTTTGTTTTTCCAATTTTTTTAAGCTATCAATGGAACTATTCACATGAAGTTGAAGATATCTTAAATCCCATTGTAGGTAAAACATTGTGCATTTTGGAGTACATATCTATTATGGTTACAAGCAATTTCCATTCTAGCAGGTTGACACTCAAAAATGTAGTGAAACCTCAGTAATTTAAAATTGTTTTATATGAAATACTCTGTAATTTTTATTTATATATAATTATAATATTCTATTTTGGTCCCTTCACTTTCCCATAGATATTTCTTTCACCTCTGGAATTCAAAATTTGTTACTTGTCCTGAGTTTCGAATTACGGAGGTTTTGCTTAGGTATCAGGTTCATTTAAATTTTCTGCAACAATTCTGTAATCAACTTTCAGATTTGCCACAATGTTCGTCTTTTGTATACGGAATTATACACCACAATTTTTCATATTCATTCCGTCAGGTTACTGCTTAAGAGCAGCTCTGTTGCGCTGTGTTGTCGGGGTTTCTCACCGCTGACTAATAAATTATTTATTTATATATTTATTTCTTGTCAGTCTAACTGACTTTATGTTGGTATAGACCTTGTACTCATTGTAGTCAACGCTTTTACTCCGCCATCACCCAAAAGAGTAATAATATGTTACCTCATGTTATGTTGACATGACATTCGAATTTCTGAAAACTTAAATCCATCACCAACCTCAGATACCAATAATTCATGTGCTCTAGTGATGCTGTTCTGTTCTTTCTGCATGGAGTGTGTGGAACAAATATTACCTTGTGTCTTTGTTTATTCTGGTATTAACTTATATTTCTTATAGTAACTTATGTGATTACTATTTGGCAGATATTACTTAAATTCGTAGGAGTTGGTAATTTGTGTTGTTCAGCCATATTGCACAATTTTCAGCAAAGTTACATGACTGAGTATAAGGCTCTACAGATGGGAGTAAATGCACAACATTATTTTTGTGTCACACGACATTGATGTGTTAGTTAAAACAGTTAGCGTCATGCTTCATAATAATTGTTTATGATTGCAAATTCCTAGCATACAACTTAAAAATCTTGAGAGTTTTATTAAAAACAGTGTTCGTCATTTTAATATCACGGCTATGCAGAAGTTAAGTATTAAAAGATATAATTACTTCGAACAAGCAAATAAACTAAGGTTGTTTTTTTTTTAAGTGCCATTTAACAAAGCAAATATTTATGAATAAAACACTTGGTTTTAATTCTTTGATCATTTGATTTATACTACTATTAAAATGAAGAACACAAATACATTTATTCTTGCAGTATACATAAAAAGTGACGATGTCAAACGAACATTTCAGTGTTGAAATTTGTTTCCTATTGATGGGATATAATATTCACAGTATGATGAAAATCCAAGTAGTCTCTCAGCAATCATAAATGATTATTTTATAAATTATATAAAATTAAACAAGCAATGAGCGAATTTATTGCAATGTTTACAATACACTGAATGCATAACTATGGAACAATATTGGCTGTTGCATATGCCTATCTTTATAGAAACCGAATTAACTTTGTCTGTGAGTACACTAAGCACTCATGGATTGCCACTATACTGAAAGCCGTGAGGAGAACAGTTAAGATGAAGGTGACCTCATCTATTGCTAAAAATTCATAAACAATAAGTCGATAAACTAAAATAATGTTTCTATATCTTATTATTCCTTCTGCCTCAAATCTTCATAGTGGAGTCCATCTAAAGCACAATGAAATCGAACTGCAGAATTCATATGTATATTCAAAAATGAACAACATTTACTTATTTTTTGTATCGGAGTGAATATCCTACATAAGGCCGACCGGACCGGATTGACGCACAGTGGAGTATTTGAGGCCAAAACCCGGACAAAAAGGGAAAAAAGCAAATTTAACATAAAATTTTATATCTCTTAATAACTGATTAACTGACACATCTAACAATGTTAACTTCTGGTAAATTAGATAAATCTGGCGTCTGCTATCGCCGTTTTAATGTAAGGTTTGTATGTTCGCAGATGTCATTAAATTACAGTTTTTTGTGTTTGTTACATTTTAGAAATAAACTTATACTCCCCATATGGATCTCTGGATTGACTTTTAAAAAAATTTACACAGGAATATACAAATGTTTTTATTTTCCTTTATCATTGGAATTTAATTAACTGTCTCTACAAGGTATCTTTATTTGAAAAAAATAATTTTTTAAGGTAATGTTTTTGGAAGCTTATATTTAACATTTTTTAATGTGTCGGGGCCTGTCATGCAACTTTTTGAGACCATTACATAAATATATGGTGTATGTAGAATACACCCCGAAAGAAAAATCTTGCCCAAAATTGCCCAATGCATTTTTATGAATATTTAAAAAATTAATGTGCTTGATTACGTTCATGAAGTGTGTTGGCAAATAGTGAAGTTAAACACCAGATTTTTATGAGGAACTCTACTGGGGGATAATGTAATTCTTGTTGAAATATCTAATTGATTTGGAATATTTGACCGGGGACCCCCGATTAGGAGGTTGGGGGCCCAATTGGAAATAGACCCCCTTGGAGGATGGTGGGATTTGCGTTAGGTGTACTGTCCATATATCAGAGATAGGAAGGATTTTATTTTGTGTGATGAGTTTAGAGAACTTAAGGACACTGAAAGAAAAGAGATTGAGTGCTCTTTGCTACCTGTCCAACTCATTCGTTGGCGTCAAATGATAAATTTCATAATGTCCTCACAGCGAAGCTATGTCTAACTCAGGAATTCAGTAGTATTACTGAGAGGAAAACCACTGTAGTGAATACATATTCCATAGTGTGCTTCCTACGTGTGTACTAAGTGTTTAGTGCTTTGAGACAAGTTTTGTTATTAAGTGAACTTTTTTCTGCAGTGAACATTTTAAATAATATTTGAATATCGTGTAATGAGAGCTTGATAGTTTTTTCTTTGATTATTGTGCAACTGTTGCCAGGTGTAAGTTCTGAAGTTCATAATCATCATTGATCATTTTTTTCCTTATGCACGATAATAGACAGTCTTTGTGACATCAAAAAATATCAGCTATCTCTCAGTTCAATCTGTGGTATTTATCAGCAATCTACAGAACAAGAATGGAGAGTTCTGGAGAACCAGATTAACTCCTAGATCACAATGGGCTCTAATGACCTCGATGTTGACAAGCCCTAAAGCCCCACAAAAAAAAACTAGATAATATATTTTAAAATATAAATAATATAAATACGGTGACTATAACTTTTGTCTTCTTTACTTTCGTTAAATCATTTTATACTATTTTAGTAAATTAAAATTGCAATTTATTTTTTTAATTGAAATTTAAAAAAAAATTATTTTTGTATAAATTAAAAACATCTATGGAATTAAGTCACTAAAATACTAAAATGATCACAGTTTTTGCAAATATACATGACATAAAGTAATTACTAGTATTATTGGCTAAAAAGAACTTGAAAAATAATTTTATATGCATTCAGTGGGCAAATACTCCACAGTGCGATGGTCCAGAGGGGATGAATGCACTGGGCGGAATCATTCAGCAATGCACAGCCCAAACAACCATAGATATAATAAGTTGGTGTCATTTGTAACATAAGCTTAGCTTAATAAAGGAATTTTGAAATTCTAATTTTAGAAGAATGAAATTGAGTGAAATGTTCGATATTGAATTTTTACTGTTTTCACAATATATCACAAAATAATTGATAATATCATCCTAATTTGTGTGTTGAAAAAATTGTACTTTGAAATGTTTAGAAACAAGTCTTGATGTAGTAATAGCGCGATATAGTAGTATCTCTACGTCGTAATAGTTGTAATAGCATGATACTCAATTAGGTATCTAAAACTAATTCCTGGATTTTTTATTTTTTAAAATTTATTTAATTATGAGTGTAGAGTATTTTTTGTTTGGCTAATTGTCTTGAATATCTGACACATTAATAAGTTACTCTGTGTCAAATAAGGATAGAAAGTTGAAGTTTGGACTGAGTTTTTTGTAGACACACATTAAAACAGGATTGTTCAAAATTCAGATTTTAAAAGTGTCCATAAGGGGGAAATGTTATTTTTCAAAGTTTTGCTATTATCGCTATACTGTATGAACTAATTGAGTTAGTCTCTCTGTTTTTGTGAGCTCTGACGCGAGCGATGCCGATGTTATATACTTTTGCTATATTTCGGAAATTTAATGGATTTTTGTATGTAAGGATAGTTAAATCAAACATGAAAAAAACATTTTTTGGCATTTTCGATATTTCAGTTCTAAATGTATGATAAGGAGTGACAATATTTGTTTCCTGTTCCTAAATGCCTGACACACTTATCTAAGAAGAGAGAAAAATATTAAAGGTGGGAACTTGAATTATAGTTCAGATGTTGCTTCTATATTTTAGGAACTTGTTCTTCTTCCTTCAAGCAAGCTAACACATATAATGGTGTATCTAGCCAATACAAAATTTCATTAGAAAGTAGCAGTTCTTAATTTTCTCAGAAGTAATATTTTTATAAAAATAAATAATTCTTTTTTTTTTTAAGCAGCACAAACTGTGTATGACCACATGTTAATGGGTTCTCCAACATATGGAAGATTTCTGTATGCATAACCAATATAGACTTAAAACCTTGAAAGGATAATATTCACTGCTCTGATATGTGATAATTATATTATTGATGTATCCCATTCATTTTACAGAGAAAGTGAAACATGGCAATGTCTTCTTTGCACAAACCTAAAAGATATTCTAGACAAACCAAACAGTTCTGAAGGAAATCGTCGTGCCTATGGTTTAAACTTCAAGGATCGAAAATTGGCTGAGCGTATTTTATTAGAAATATATTGCCAGTATGAACCCAGTCTACATTTTCGAGAAGCTGTGAGTCCTGAGGTAAGCAAATTTAATATACTACATAGTTTCTGATGTGTTTTGACTAAATGTCTTAAGTTCTACAGTTTTTTAAAATGTAATAATGATACGTTATCTCATAAGGAATCTTGAGGCAGAAAAACACCACACCATGTAAAATACTTTGTTTTGTTTTTTCATTCATCCTCTCATTTTCTAATTTTCTTTGACTTTTATGTTGTAGATTTATATAAACTTGGGCATAAACAGAATTACAATATCGTATTTTATTCCTTTTATGTTCATTCTAATTTTAATGTTTGATTAAAATTTTATATGAATGCAATATTGCAATGGAACAATTGCATTAAGTCTTGTATAACTTTTGTTCATTAACGCATGACATACAACACATTCAGGAAGGTTAGTGATTTATAATTTTCCATGTTCTATCGGGAAAATAGTCCTGACCCTTCAGTTCTTTGAGAGTGGAAACTTTTATATCTTCCAAATCAAACAGCTTAATCATGTAAATTTATTCCAAACTATTGGTACACAATACATTATAACTTTTATCTACTGGTCTATGAAATTTTGTAACAAGTTTGTGCAGTAGAATTGCAGTAAAAATATCGATATATTGATCCTACAGTGCTGCAATATAACAAGGCGCTATTCTCCACAAAATACAAACGTTACTGGTCTTGTGCTTCGTGTTGTAAAGAACTGTCACTTTTATGACCTAAAGAGAAACCCATTTTGGTCTCAAAACTGAGAGACTATGTTCACATTTATCCCTTCAGATACAAAGACCTTAAACTAAACTTTCTTTGGATCTGCAATATAGATGATTTCAATAGTAAACTAAGGAACAACTAAAATATCCTTTTAGTACGATTCGTGAAGAATTTTCATAATTCATGATTTTAAATAGTAGAAAGTTGGGTAAACTGCAGTGAAATCATGGTAGATCAGAATGGTTTTACTCAAAATTCTTGATGATTCAAATATTTTATTTCCTCCCTTTTCTTTCCTATCAATAATTCTTTCAGTTCGGTTATTCAAAATTTTGTTAATATAAAAATTTTAGTAGTCTGGTGAATTTCGAAGTAAGTAGATTTAACTGAATGTTTATTGCCTCTGGTATTTGTGAATCAATTTTAAGTAAATTAAAACTGGAACTGACAAGAATCAGTTGAAAGAAGTCAAATTAGTCTTGGGTTAATTTTTGTAAAGGAAACGGCGTAACCAAATAAAAAATGCATAAAAGAATGCCAGTTTTAGGTATTCAACACTTCTAAGAGTTCTTATCAGATTAACTTTGTATGTTTGTATTCCTAGTACCTCAATACAAAATATTTAAGTAAAATTGAATTCATAAGAAAAGCCTACAATCAAAAACCAATCCAAACTTTTGAGCCTCATATTCTAAGTTCGACAATAGTGGTGTTGGGTCTCCTTATGAGTAAACACATAATGATTCTTCAGAATTTGTTTAAAATTCATTATTTTTAAAAATAGTATGCCAATTAATAAAAGTATATCATAAATCATTTTTAAGTGAATTATTATTTTGGGGGGATTATTGCTTTTTAAAGGTAGTTTACAGAAAAATGGTGGAGTTACATGAAGACATTTTGTCCCANGCTTTTTAAAGGTAGTTTACAGAAAAATGGTGGAGTTACATGAAGACATTTTGTCCCACAAGTATTGTAAAACTTGTTTCATTGATGCCATTTTGTATTTGTTGTTGGGTTTTCTGACTTATATTATCATTCTGATATATTCATTCATTTGTGTATTTATCTCTTTTCCCCAACTGCCAATAGTACAGACAGTATTCCGAAACCCAATGAGTACAATTGTCAAAATCTTGTAGTCAAAAATTTTCATGATTACTATTCTTCCTTCAAAGTTACCACATTCTATGTTTGCTAATCTAAAAGCTGAACAATATAACCATCGCCAATCTTTATTTAGGTACACTGTTATAGACCTAAAATCTCTTCGCTGTGGCAACAAAAAGATTGCCCTCTTGTACAGCTTGTGAAATGTTACAAATTGGAAAGGAAGATGAAGAACTTTGCAACATAGCTGTGGCATGTAATTTCAAATAAATTTTTTTTAAATTCTGACCCCCCTAAAAACAAAACAATAAGAAAGTATTTTATTCAGTAGACCATGGTACTCAAGTAAACATTGTTGATGATAAAATAATGAACAGACTTAAAAGTGATTCTTAAGGAATTTTACTTGTCATTTAAGGTAATTGTGAATTATTTATTGTTGAGACAGAAACTGTTCTATCGTATTTACCCGAATATATTCCCCCCTCCTTGCTTTAGGAGGCAAATTTTGAAGAAAAAAATGAAGTTGTGTAAAATCGAAGTCTTTCTGAATGGAAATGCTCATTCAATATTCCATGGGAAATGGTTGGCTCCGGTAAGTATAATCATAAGGACTTTAAAATGAAAACCTAACGGTATAGTTCAACTTCATTTGACATCGCCAGATTCCCACGGACTTCGGCTGTGCTATGAATTCTCTTGCCACTGCTTTATTCCCATGTGTCTGAACATATTTGAGAACTCGCAATTTTAAGTTAGCGATCGCCCAACTTTCGTTGCGACGAAGAAGATCCTCGTCTCTGGACAAAATCTTGTGTCACGGTCGACACGGTGATGGCGATCGGTCGTTCCCAGACATGAACCAGTTCAGTTTCCACTTCGAATGAGCGTCAAACCCCGCCATCGATCGTTGTTCTTTGTGTTGAGTTACGTATACGGCTTATGTTCGCTTAACTCGTCCCCCCCCCCCACGAAACTTTGTATTAGTAGTTTCCCTGTCTTAAACTCTAAATAAGGGTCCCCCGCGGATTATTGGGCTCTCTCTCTCTCTCTTCTTTTTTTTTTCCAGAAAAAAGTGGGGACTTAATTCAGGTAAATACGGTAACATAAGGTCTTAAATAATTTAAAGCATTTTATGCAATTTTAGAACATAGTTGATAACTTTGTTTATCCTCTATCTTTAGTTTTCTTTCTCTCTCTCTTGAAGGTCAAGGAATATCACGAAGTTATTAAATGCCCTATGTCACTGGATATTATTCGACGAAAATTGGACCCTAATGAAATAGAATACTATTCTAACCTTCAAGACTTCGTTAATGATGTGAGACTTATATTCAAAAATGCATATCAGTTTAATCCGGTGAGTATTATAAATATATATATATTTATGTATTATTTCTAAAGTTATTTTGAGACTGAATCATCCTTTGTGATTACATATAAATTTAGGGATTTTAATTTTTAATTTGTCGTGTTCATTATGCTGTTAGGGAGAGAACATAACGAAATAATGGAATTTGTTACATTTAATGTCATTGCAAAAAAGTGTTTACATTCTATACAATTCTGAATCTTTTTTTCTCCCATTCTCTTTTCCTTTAACATACTTGACTCTGTCTAAAAGTGGTATATACTCAAAGTTTGTGTTAGGTTACTGTTTTACATTGTTGTGTAATATTTGTACTGTAAACGGAATACTTTGATCCTAATGAAATGGCGTACTTTTTCTCAAACTTCTTTTATTTTCGATTACATCCTTTCTAATTTTATTTCCCCTATCCTATTGAAATTCAGAAACCCTTCACTTGCAAAACAGGAGGCAATAAAGATGGCAAAAAATAATTTACATAATAATAAATTTATTGTCAAACAAAACAGTACAAACTGCGAATGACCATGTGGAGGACAATAAACTAATTTTTGCATAATGCACTTGCAATGGCGGCAATAGGGGTGGGGGGGGGAGCCGCCGCCCCCTCACTTTTTTAAGGAAAGATACAAATTTCATTTTAATTGTCTAAAACTGGAAATTATTTTAAAAATTTGCACCATCCTTGATGTGATAGTCACCAATTGTCCTTCCTTTGATTTATTTCATTATTTAAATATGTCATGTTAATGAAAATTGTCNCCCCCCCCGGTTACTGCTGCTCTTCAAATTAGTTATGCTGATTCAAACCTATTTAAAAAATCCCATTGTCTGTTTCATAAAAAGTTGATAGTTATCTTATCTTTTTTTCAGTTCCTCACCATTCTTGTATAAAATTTTAATGAGAAACTTAAACTGATTTGCATTTCACCTCTGTTTATTGAATTGCAACTTTCTCTTGACCAGATAGTCTTAAGGGGAATAGCAAATAGGAGGGGGTGCTTACTGGTGGTACTCACGCTCCATGACACATTGATCCTCGCATGTTTTATCAAGTGATATATAATCACAATGTACCATTATTAATAAGCTAATTATTTATTATTATCATAATTTTAAATACTGTTATTTAAATACCTGATGGAAGATTGTACGATTAGGAAGATGAAAATATGCTATAAGTCCAATGTAAATGGTTTTCCAGATAGTGAAGTTTTAAAAATCGTAACTTTTTTGTTTTTTTGGTCCATGAGGTAACTCCATGAATGTGAAAAGTATGTTTGCCTGTTTTTTAACTTCCCTAGAAAACATTTTTCCATTTTTGCTTTTCAGTGGAGTGAGAGAGAGAGAGAATAACATATAACACTTGCCTCGTTGAACAGTAAAAGTCAAAAACAGAAATGGAAAACCAAAATTTTAAAGTTTTTCAAAATCACTACACATAAACTAATTTACATGTTTATTTCTTCAGCATGCACAGATCTAAAACTAATATCAATGAGATTTAGTCTCTATACGGAACCATTTGTAATCTGAACTCACCGTGTCAAAGAGGCTTTGCCTTTTATGCCCCGATTTTTTGATAAATTTCTATTCTCTCTAAAGCAGTGTTGCTAGTGCAATTTTTCCTTAAATCTGGAAAAAATGTATTAAACCACTTTCTGCACCTAGAGCCACATCTACCATCTGAGCACCTGCATGAGGGTGAGCGCATGGCTAGAAAGATGGAAAACTGATTGTCACTAATATATTGTAAAATTATAGCATTAGCTTATCTAACAAACTTTTGAACACAAACAGGGCATATTTATTCATAATCATCCATCCAGAATACTAAGTCCCTTTTTTATATTCCTGCACTGTATAATACTGTTAAAAAACTTCCTTTTTTCATGCTTCTTCAGCTTTTTGGAGGTCCCCTCTCTAAAGAGACCCGGAGCGGTCCTCCCCCCACTTGGTATAGGTCAACTTGACCTGTGGTGCTGCTGGCAAAATTTATTTATTTTTAATTTTTTCCTCCTTTGTTCTGTTTTTCATGAGATATAAACAGATTTGTTTATTTTATATATGCTTAGTTTTTTCAATGGCAGTCATTTTGTATGGGCACACCAAGCAATTTTCTACTTATGAGATGTTAGTAACCTCTGTAGCTATATTGTTGTGCATGTTATCATGTTGAAACAAAAGCCAAATGAAAGGATATGAATTACACTAAAAATGATGTCCATAACATTATTTGGCCTATTTGTTATGGAATTCATTTTTAAGCTTTTTATATTAGTAAGTTTCATAAGTTTAAAAGTCAAAATCTAATGTTTTTGAGATCTAATATTTTTTAGTGAAAGTAAGTACTCATATTCAAGATTTTTTATGAATTACATCTTAATAGAATATATGTTTCCAACAAAGTTTTGGAGATGAGAGTAATATCTCTTATTAAACACACACTTTCTTTCTTTGGTTGTCTTAATACATTATACAAGGAAAGTAAAATATTGTGTGATTTTATAGGCAATCGATTAATGATATCTGTTCTTTGTTCACTAACAGTCACTTATTACCAATGTCAATATCAAATTTGTACATATTACATGTTATCTTGAATTGGATGGACGACGACATTTCAAGGTTCAGATACAACCTCCTCTTCAGGTCTATGTTTCTATGGGTATAAGCTTTGAGGTGAGTTTTAGCACAAGGATGTAGTGTTGAAAAAGCTCATTCACCCAACTCAAGATAACATATAATATGTACAAATTTGATATTGATTGTTGAAAAAATTGTTTCTCATAAACTTGATTTCTGAGAACTGTCTAATTTCTAAGCTATAATTTGTTTAAAAGGTGGGGGGGGGGAACAATTATTAGACGAAGCAATGGGTTGAGAAAGTAAAAATAATTTCAAGAAGGTAGGGCTTAACTCGATTGTGTAAAATATGAAAATCTAAGGCCCTCCATGTCTCTTGAAGGATCGTAGAGGTGATCAATTTTTTGCAAAATGCCCTCATAAGAAATTTGTGAATTTTCATCCTTTTTTTTATCTAGTGACTCGCGTATTGATTCTAGATAAAAAAGTTAAATGAGCAAGTTATTGGTCTTAATAAAACCTACAAAATGTGAAATAGTAAGTTTAAATCTGTTTGTTAGTTATTGCAAAAACTAATTGACCTCTCTTTTTGTTTTCTTCTAATAATTATAGCAAAAGGCAATGCTTTTTACTTTTTATGATTGTAATATACTTAGGTACTTGAAGTATATACCAATGTTTAAAAATTTTCTATTTCATTAAAATTTCTCCTTTTAATACGGATGACCAGTATCATCCGTGTGACCTCATACGATGTGTTTGTAAGCACGACCACTGCAGGGTTAAACAGGTCAAGACGATAATATCCAAATAAGTTGAATGAAAAATGAAATTTCAACATTGTGAAGAACGTCTTGCAGAGATGAAGTTATAGAGATATTGCAGGGTAAATTTATGCAATTTCACAAAAATTGCAACTAGGCCATTTGTATATGGGTATTTCATCAGCCCTGAACTTATCTTAAATCTAATATTCTTCTTAGTCATTATTCACAAAAAATCTTGAATGTGAGTATAGGCTCTTGCTAAAAAATATTTCATCTCTAAGGTGTTAAATTTTGACTTTTTAATATGGAACTTTGATACCATATTTAAACTGTGAATAACAAATAGGCTAAATAATGAACGTTCTGTCTAGTATTATTCTTGTCCTTTAATTAGGTTTTCATTTCAGCTTAATATCTTCCAAAACAACAGAGTTACAGAAGTTACCATGAACCTCTCAAAATTACAAAATTATTTTCCATACCCAAGCACCTGCCACAAAAAAAATTAAAAAAACTAACTAACTGCATCTAAAAAAGATTCTCGAAATGCAATAATACTAAGGATAAGAAAGTGAAAGGTAAATAACTTTTGGCTGAGACCACCACTGGCCTGTACCTATGGAAGAGATTTTAATGATTAGAATTTAGACACAGATTTCATGTTGAGAAATCGACAGCTACTTATTTGTGGGATGAGAAACATGTTATTGCTAATGATGTGAACGATGAATATTAGTTGCCATTTTGAACTGTTGCTTTGGGAGCAAGTATTCATATACCTCTTCAAGAATAGACTTTTAATTTTGAAGTTCTGTTGTAGGAGAATCGAATTTCAAGAATCAGACAGCAAGAGTTGATTATGAGTGTTACAGTTCTTAAAACACATCTTAGGCAGAGAAATTAAGTGGAGGGTGTGGCTGACTTCATTCAATTAATATTATACTTTAGTGGCTCTGTTGTCCATACTTTGTGTTTTTCATACTTTCTGTTCTTTGGAAGGCATCTGATATGAGCATCATCATTAAGAGAAATTAATAAAATGTATCAATATTTTATTGATAGAAGTTATTTGTAATAAGAGGGAGATGTTAAGACCCGGCTATACAATTACTATAGATCTGTATAAAATATATATACAGATCTATCCTCTCTGTAAAACCCTTTTGGACACAAACCTAAGGCCTTTTAGAAGGGATTGTTTGAACTTTGACTAGTACTGTATTGTATTGCATTCATTATTTCATAGAGGTTTATAAGATGCATCATAGATTGGAATATTAATATATCAGGTATTAAAGAAACAATAGTGAACCTGTTATTTAATAATAATATTCATTATTTATGTATAAATTTATATGTTCCATTAAAAATTAATCTTTCAAGAACCTTGTATTAAAATTTTTTTGCTTGATTTTGAAAAATGACCAAAAAGTGTGTTAAAACTTAAAAAATTTACTATGGTTGAACGCCTCAAACCAGAACTAATTGGGACAGTTGCTTGTTCAGATTTGAAAAAGTTCAGATTAGTTGAATTATCTTTATACTCAGTATTCACCAACAGTTACTGTAAATACACTGCCTGGTAATATTGCTTAGAAGGAGAGATGAAGCTATTGCACTATATGATGATATGTTATTGTAATGTTGGCGAAACATTGCATCCATGAGGAGGTTTATGTCACTTCACCAGATAATGATAACTGATATTATGTGAAAAAATGTTTCCTTGGTGGTTTTTCTTGCTCATTGAGCTCCAATTAATGAAATTGTTTTGATGTCATGTTAGTTTCAATATTGTTTAAGTTTCAATCCTATTTTACCCAAATAAACTAGCTATACTTTCTACAGGCTTTATTAATTTTTTTCTAATTCTTTGAGTAAAAATGAGTAATATGTGGTACACTCAAGTAAATAATCCCACATGATAAAAACCAATTCCCATATAATGCAGCAAGCTCTCATTCCAGTACACATCACCATCAAGTACAACTAATTTTACCATGATTGAATGTAAAAAAACAAAGGCAAAAATTAATCGAGAATACATATGGAAAAAACAATTCTTCTATATTCATTAATCAGAATACATATGGAAAAAACAGCATTCTTCTATATTCATAGTCTCTTATATTCATATCTGTGTCAAGGTTTTTATATTTACATAAAATCTCTTTAATACGAATCCTTACATTTGTCATTCTTTTGACTTCTACCTTCAATGATGTTTCTTTGTCCAAGTCTTATGTTTTTGTGTTGTTTCATGTGTGTTCTTCATTCCCGCTGTACCTAAGGTAAGTTCATTTATAAGAATACGAACTAGAACAAATATCTTCTCTTTGTTTTAAAACAAAACCAGTTAAGTGAGGCATTCCATGTCAATTCAATTCTTAACTCGCGTAGTAGTTATAAAATTATTGGAAACTTCCTCTCCTTGAAAACATACCTTATATATATATATATTTATTCAGAGATGGAATAATCTCTTGTTGTCTAATTGATTAAAAAATGGATCGAAGATTTAAAGTTAATTGGCTAATAGAAATAAAAACCAGCTGTGATTGGTAGTGGTAACATCTTTCTCCATGTGTTCTTCAGAACAAAGAACGGTTTAGTTCTCTCTTAGCTCAACTAAGTGGTGTATTCAACCAGTTTTCTTTCTTATATTAGATATTGTCTCCAACACCTCCAAATTTCCCCTCAACCTAACACCTCTCCTTCCAAAAATGGACCTCTGAAGGATATGTAATATTGAGAAAAGGTCTCTCAGCCCCAACTTCACCTTATCTCTGTATATAAATGACGTTGTCCTGACCGATCAACCGACCAATTAAATGGATTCCTTGACTAAGTTGGAAAGAAGTTATGTCAAATTTTTTTTATTACTTTTACTATACAAATAGTATTTCATACAAGTATACTAGCCGACCCTGTCAGGTTTTGCACAGGAATTTATATTGATCTGATGTGGTTTAACCTTCACTTAAATTTAGTATTGATTTAAAGTACACATTGACATTCAAGAATTGATGTATTATCTTGAATACTTTGTGATATTTAGTAATTAGATAAATATACGTTTCACTCTCACTCATCCCTTTGAAATAGAAATTTAAAAAATACTTTCTTATTCAGTTTTTACTATACATAAGTAACATACAGTCTAAATTACAAGTTCCTATATAACATTATTCTCTCTGCTTTGGTGAATATATCAGACATTTAGGAAAATAACCAACCGTTGTCAATCTTTTTCACCCATTTAAAATTCAAGTATCAGAAATTCCAGAAAACAGTTTTTAGCTTTTTGATTTAGCAAAATTCCCAAATTCCGTTTCTAGATACTATGTAACGTTTACATGCAAAAACTATGAAGATAACTTAATTAGTTCGTGATTTATAATAACAGACAAAACAACGAAAAATCACTTTTCACCCTAAATAACACATTTAAAATTTAAAATTCCAAAAATCCTTCTTTAGTGAGTGTCTATAATACATTGCATTATTCCGTCGAAAATTCAACTTTTTATCTTCAGTCAGCGCTGACAGAAAATTATATATGTCAGTCACTGAAGACGTATCAAACATATCCATCGCTTCTCAACCATTAAAAATAAAATTCCAGGGATTGGTTTTTAGTTATTTAATTGAGCAACATTTATACACAAAAATAGATTTGATAACCGTATTAGTTCATGGGATATAGCTTATATCATGCCATTAGCGCGAACGATAAAAACAAATCATTTCTACCCGATTTTACTCGTCAAAAAATGAAATATTGAAAAACCCAAATAACTATTTCTAGATATTAATGTATAATTTTTACTTACAAAAATTGAGACAATATCGCAATTAGTTCGTGAGATGTAGTACAAATAGAGATCATTCAATAATGCACATTTTACCCTATTTTACTCGGTTAAAATCAGAATTTCGAAAAATACTTTCTTAGTGGGTGGGTTTGTCACAAACGGCACCTACTTTCCAAATTTGGGTGTTTCTAACTTGTATAGTTTAAGCTTCGCGTTGATGAAAGAGTCAGTCAGTCAGGTCATCGCCGCGTATGTACGGTTATAATTTTAAAGATTGACTACGAACGATTTGTAGAATCAGTGAATGTCACTTGCATATACCATAATGTAGGTAATTGTTAATATAGGAGCCATCACAAGTTAAAATTTATTCTAATCAATTGTAATTTCAATACGCACATATTCATTACATGCCAATAATTTTACAGAAAATAATAAGAAAGGGGGTAGCGGAATAAGATATGTGAAAGTGCCCCCGAGGTTCCAAATTTTTTAAATCATTAATACCTTATTTGGAATACTGAAAAAAACACGTTTTCATCCAGTTTTATCCCGATTTACGAGTAGCGTTTCGTTTAATTTGGAAAAAAGTATTTTGGGTTATTCCAGTCAAGTTTTTAATTTTTGATGGGCAATACGACAATCATTAATACCTCCCTGCATTACTTTTGTAATTGTTAGACAGCAGAGATTACCTGTGATTTTTTTCTATCGCTTCTGGCACCATTTTGACTTCCAGAATCAAGATTAAAGTCTAGAAAATGCGGGGGGAAACTCGTTTTCTCGTGGATTTTTTAAGCTATGTATCGTAAAGTTTTTAAAGCAGAAAAAAGATTAAATAAAAAATTAAGCCTTATATTTCTTCTAAAGTTTCCCAAAGTTTCAAGCTTTTATTTTGTAAATTGTACCCGACAGCTCAAAATAAGTGAATGAATGTTTATTTAATTTCGTAATAAAATTATAAATAACAGATCCTCTCAAAAAAATCTGTATATTTTTGTTCCATTTGTA
Organism: Laupala kohalensis; assembly: GCA_002313205.1. Lineage (NCBI taxonomy): Eukaryota > Metazoa > Arthropoda > Insecta > Orthoptera > Trigonidiidae > Laupala > Laupala kohalensis. The sequence continues at coordinate 127,376 of NNCF01127071.1, read as the reverse complement.
TTGTATATTAATTTAACATTTATCTTATAATTCTGCGAACATTAAATAATTAGAATTCGTATCATTTTGACTGCGACATTTAAATCGAGCGAGGCAGTTAACAAGGTCGTAATAGGTTATTAGGCAGTTAACAAGGTTTCGTTCATTACAGCTCCCAAACAGATATTACGAGCTGAATTGTGGTATAAACCATTTTCAAAAATCAGTTCACTCTAGGATTCGAACCCATCTTGTGACAGAACAATAATAGTGTTCTCAGCCAATTACACTTTTTCTGAGGGAGGTAAAATGTCTGTTGAAAAATTGGAACAAATAAATAGCCACTCAAGTTTGCGTGTTTTTGTCGGTTTGACAATGAATGACATTCGTTTTTTCTTGAATTGCCTCGCTCGATTTAAATTTATTGTAAATATTATACTGAATGTCTGACTAATACGTTTATCTTCACAAATGTAACATCCATGTTGCTTCGTAAATAGTTATATACCCGCAAAGAATGTTTCTAAATGACAATGTTCGTTCCCTGCTCTGGAAATCAATAAATAATACTGAATATCGATACTACCATTATAAATGAGGAGTGAGTTAAGTATGTAGAATATATAAAGTATTTCAATTGTAAAAAAATTCGTCAACGAGGTTTTCATATTATTGATCTCTGATTATTTTTTTAGGTTGCACGATTACTACCAAATTGTTATATCGTGGATAAATATGTCACTAGAAGATGTAATTTATTTGTTCCTTAAGTAGCTTTATATTATTTATAACTCGAGAATTAAACTTTTGTGTTATTAGTTCATATTTGAGACGAACGTTTTCTATATTTATGAAAAATTCCTTTTCACATATATGAAAAACGTAAGAGAATCGCAAATTATGTGAAATTACTTTCGACAATACACATCATTTGTAGGCAATGAGATTTGATTTCTTTACTTCACTGTATAAATGTAAGAAATTATAGGAATATTTATAAGTAATTTGTGATTCGAATTATACCAATTCCATATAATATCTTGCAATTATATTCAACTTCTGTTAAAAACTATATTTTATTACAGTATTACGCATACGTTTTTTACAGAAACTCTAATATATTTTACATTGCCTATGAATACCTTGCGAGACAACGAATCTCGAGATGTCGTTTAAATATAGAGAATGGTAAAGTTTATTGAAGTCGAGAATATACAGAATATTTTTGTTATAGAAGTCCAAAATGTGTATAATAAAAAAATACAAAATATTTCTTTAATAGCGGTGTAATTAAACATTTTATCTTGTTACGATTTGCCCGCCGCACGATGTCTTCCAAATATAGGCTCCGTTTCAAATAGACCTACGATTGGTCGAACGAAACTTCCCCTCTCGAAGGGGAAGCAAGAAGAGGGATCCGTTGCAAACCTAACAGATCCAAAACTGGTCAGAGCGTGGGACTTAGAAAAATAAATAGGCCCTTTTATGTTATCAGTAGTGTACATTATACATTTAAAGCAATTCGCTTATTTTGCTTTACTTGCATATCTCTTCTACGTTGATTTCACGTATTGGATCCGCCTGAACCGTTTTACAAAATAAAGAAATGTCATCACAATTACGACAATCATTTTCAATGTCTTGACCTCAGTCATCTCAACAATCGTCTTAATCGAGTTCAGACGGCACAACTTTTGAAGTTCAAGTTCCACAAGGCATAGGAATAGAGTCGAAATGCCTTTTTTAAAGAATAGCTGCTACACATAGGTATAGTTGCTTGCGCTTTCCCGAAATCGATTTAGTTAATGTTTCTTTCGAAGCTCGTATTCAAATGTTTACAATGACGCGCGTTTTTATACCTAATGGAAATTGCTGTTGTAGTTCACACCTCACTCAAAAAAGTTTTTTATGAAAAATGTATTTTGCTCTATATGCGAAATTCAAAAACCAGAATTAGCTTTATTTTCGGATAAATTATCAATTCTAAGTATCCTACATAAAGTGAATGATTAGTGATTGGCTAACGAACGTATTCACGCTTTAACCGGTATTAAAGTGAACAAGTTGCGATTATTTCTAAAATTCGCTCTCTTCTCTAAAAGATTCTGTTAATCGTACATTAAATCAAGCTATATTTTTATTTCTTTTCAAATTTCGGATCGGTAGAAATTCTACTAGAATTAACGTCCATTATATAATCTAATTAAATAAATAATTAAAAACCTACGACCTTTGATGGACGAATATATATTTTCTGTGAAGAGCTCACTACGTTTCCACTGCGACTTAAATCCAAGTCGAAACGTTGTGAGCTCTTCACAGAAAATATACGTCCATAAAAGTCGTAAGTTTTTAATTATTTATTCAATTACGGGCCGGTAGTTGTAATTATTTAATATCGTCACTTTTCAGTATTCCAAATGAACAATATGTTTTAGATTATGTACTGCTGTTCTTAAATTATTTGAGAAAGACATATTGCTAATGAAGTTTGGAGCAAAATCATATTCCCAGGACAATTTAATAGAAAACTATATCATCTTTTGTAGAAGATTTGCATGGCTTGGAAAATCGTCTTGTTGGTTTGTGATGCATTTTTATTTGCGTCACGAAAAGGGCAGTAACAATATCTATGAACGGAAATCTTTTTCGGGTGCCTCTATCCAAGCCATTTACTGTGTTCACCACGGATGGTTTCATTATTGACACTTACGGTCCTTTTTCAGCTACCTTGAATTATACCGAAATCATGAGAATAATTATGTCGGATCCAAATGGTTTAAGAACTCTTCTGAAAATAGGCAACGTTAGTTGTAGATCGAGATGTTTAAAGTTATCTTGAAGATGAAGGTTTTATAGTTTTGATGTTAGCATCAAAAGACAAAAGAAAACAGCTCACAACCATACAAACTAATGAGCCTCGTTTCGTTACCAAATTGATATGGGTAGTTTAAGCTGTCCACAGAGTCATCGGCAGTAAGTTTAAACTTAATCATTAGTTTGATAACAATGTGTTGACTAATTCTGGACTTTATTGTGAAGTAGCTTCCTTTTTAGTTAGTCGATTTGTAAAAATCTAAATTCAGGTATAGATTTTCATAATGAAATGATGAATTTCATGTTCTTGAAAAAGAATGAAGAGAATACTTGGCCAAAGAAGTGGAAGAAGAAAACTGGAACAGGAAACCGCTAACAACAGCCATTAGCGAATGACCGGAAAAGACATTAAAATTTTGCTTTGTGAAAATAATCAACTTTCGTAAGCAGTATCCTATTTAGCAGAGCTAATGCCTGATGATAACACCAAATAAGATGAATTACCTTATAGAATATCAAAACATCCTGAAATGTGAAAATCAAGACATGTCAATAGAAATGTTTATAAATGCTACTTTTACTACGAACCTTACAGAGCTGGATACAAAGGAATACAAAGTTACGTTGTGAATGTCCAAATGGGTTACGAAGAGTTGGATGTTGTTCTCATGTTTTCACCTTCGTTTACAAAATGTCTCACTAGAAGTAAAAAAGAGATGGAAGTAAAAAAAATAAAAATAAGTGAATTGCTTTAAATGTATGATGTACATAATATCCCATCAAAAATTAAAAACCTCGGCTGCTATAACCCAAAAGACTTTTTCTTAATTATACGAAATCGTAAATCCTGATAAAACGATGAATACTTGCTTTTTCAGCATTCCGAATAAGGTATTACTGATAAAAAAAATTTGGACTCGCGGGGGCACTTTCACATATCTTATTCCACTACCCGCTTTAGGTCACATAAAAATCAAAATTGTACGTCCTGCAAAATATTTATTCTAGTTTTTATAAAAATGATAATTTTTATCTGAACATTTTCATAATATATTATCAAGATCAGATATCAAATACTACAGTACATTGTCATAGTTTCTACAATTAGTACTTTGTAAACGTAGGCTGCCGCGACTGGAGTCAATATAAACTTGTTTGGCCGGGACAAACCGTGTCTCAGTAGACATAACTTTATAATGTTTAGGCCATCTTGTTGTGACATTCTTCAAGGCAATTTGAGAGTCGCAAAGAGCAAAGTCTCTGTCGTTCTCTGCAGAATGACAGTGACTGTGCAGAGTACGACAGCGACTCAGGTCTTTGCATCTCCGATTGTCAAGTGCACCAACGATCATTAAGTTCTGATTTAACGGTCATCATCTAGAAATTGAAATGCACCAACGTTTAATGATTGTTAAACGGCTGCTAAATTTAATGGGTCATTTCTATCGTGTTAGCCGATTTAACAGGCCGTTAGTTTGCACGGGTGAGCGTTCGTGATAGTGTGTCGGAAAGTTTGTCGAGATGTATTGGACGAAATGTTTTATAAAGATCGTGTAGTTCGAAGGCAACCGCAGACTAGTAGTCGAGAGAGGAGGTCCATTTCACGAACTAGCTTAACATCAGTTTCACTAACGGTTTAAGATAACCAACAGGTCAATTTTGTCCCTCGTGGAACGCGATTAGTGTGAGGTTAGAGTTTTCAAGAGGTAAAATTTTTCCCGTCTCACCAATGAACCGTGTATTAAGTTTGCCGATCCCTGTCCCTTCAAAGATTTCATAACCATGGCGTAATGCGAAATCGCAACTACAAAATTTTGATACAATAAACAACTTGCAAGTTCCACTTGGGCGCGAAATGATGAGAACCGTCATTGGGAAGTGGTGAACTGAACATCAGACGACCGTGGAAATGAACGCTTGTCGGCATCTTTTTCTATCTTTTTTTTCGGAATGAGTGAACATAAATATTCTTTACTTCCCGGTCGGTGCGTTCAATGCAGTAAATTTAATTTTTAACGCCCGCTAGATAATCTCTGTTAACTATCGAGAGTTTAGAATGGTGCATACAAATTTCACATTAACAGAAAACCTTTAACATTCATTTCTTAATGGGCACATTTAACAGTTGTTGGCCCATTTGGCTATGACATTGCTCTGAAGAAAACCACATCAAGATGTCCGAAACCATAATAGTTATGTCTATTGAGACGTGTTTGTGCCGGACAATCAAGTTCGTAACTAGTACTTTGTTTGTCTAACTACAGCAATCCATTTCTTTGCTCCCTTCTGTTTTCACTCTTCAAAACAACAACAACAACAACAAAAATTGTATTAGAATTTTTAGAATTGTTGTTACAATTCCCTTAGGAAACTTCAATATTACATACTTAAGTGTTTCACTAAAAATTCGTAATTAAAACTGCAATTTTCGATATGTAATATGATTACATGTATCCATTGTAACTCTCTCTAAAGACCATCATACTTAAAATTACTTCATAAAATAAAAAATATATAAACAGTCATTTCAATCGTAAAACGCGAGAGCGCTCGGAATGAACATCTTTCTCAGAGGTTAGATGCGCACGTGTGACACTAACTTCTGAGCATGCGCAGAAGTAACTTGCACGTGGGTAGGGCATATGATAGCTTGCAGGTACACTTTTGCATAATTCCCTAGTGACTGAACTTTGCAAATTCGACTTCTTCCTACCTAGCCGAATCCATCATTGGCAAGTTCCTATTCCTCAAATTTCTTGAATACCCCGGAATGTTTTCTGGCTGATCGTCAGTGATTGGTTGATTATCAACAGCCTTTAGCTAGTTGTAGTGTACTCTTGATAACTGAATTTTGACGAAACTATAGAAATTAATTTTTTACTCGTATAATTGGTGCATAAAACTTCGTTACAAAAATAAAACAAAATAGGTTGGGATTATAAAATATCATGTAGAACCGTACACAAATATATTAAATTCCATCAAAAACAATCATGGAAGAAAGAAAATTGTCAGCAGAAAGCAGGGCGAACCGTACATACATGGTCACTCTTTCATTTCAAGAGAGTAATATTTCAATAAAAACGTTCACGTTGGAAAATTACTTCACCTTCATATTTTACTTTTTTTTTTGTACGAGTTTCTCTACGCGAGCATAACCTTTATTTTTACTGAAAAGTTTTCGGTGGGATTTTAATTACTTCTCTCTTTATCTGTTTTTAATGAAATAGACAGAGGTGACGGTTGATCATTATATGGAGGTCATCAATGTTCATTCGTGCTGATTTGACGTGGAATGTTTCACAGCATGTAAAAAATGCATGTGTGGGCTGGAAGTCTTGGTTGGGATCATAAACACTAAGAAGTAACTTATGTGGCACCTATTTATCCAATGGCGAATTCTTTAGGACTACTGAAATGTTCTAGTTTGTACTTTTTTTTACGAAAATTATCCTGTCGTTCACGTCTGTTAAGAAAACTAACATTTGTGTCGTAATGAGACGTAAGTCTCCTGGTTACTTATTTCGGTGCCTCATGTACTTATCTCGTCGTATATTCTCTTCTGGAAACTGTCTGCAACTTGTCTGCAACCGGATTCACCATCCACTATTGGGACACTTTCCCGTAATCTCATCAACTGACTCATGACCTTCAGCTGCAGTTGTCATTTTTTTGTATTATTTATAGCAGGAGTCCTTATTATGATTGAAGGATGGTTGAGCGAGGAGTGTAATAAGATACTATTTTGACTTGAAAATATAAAACCCAAGCGTGTAACGGGGTTTATCTCAGTGAAGGTACGAATTCACGGGCAGTGTTTCTATGATTGTATTCTGAGAAATCGGATGTCAGCGCACTGTCCATTAGTTACACGACGGCTGCTGTATGTTAGTGTTGGCACTGACGAAAGCTAAGGCAGTTCTCGTGAAACGTCACATCCGTCAATGAACGCTGCTTCTACAGACGCTCGCAGAGACGTATGTTTACGCCAAGGGAGGTTGTCTGTTCATCGTGTTTGTGACTTCTCCCCCAATCCATAGATCTATATAATAAATGAACATGAATATTCTTATTACGTACCGAGTATCTCAGTAATGTACCGCTTCTAATATCACAACCAAATGTGAACTGTTTTCTAACCACGTAATTTTACAACTATCGACGATGATGGATCAATTATTTATTGACGATTAATATTTTTTTTTCTGATGTTTTAGTATTGTCGGTCTTTCACTATCGTCTTTATTTTTACATATATGGTAATTCAGGAGGGTTTTTAGTGGATATGGTCGAGTAATTGGATGAGTCCCTCACACGGAAAAATAAATCGCCAAAACTGGACTCAATCCCACATATGGTAAAAAAATCTTTCTATGTATTCCATCATATTGAATTTAACATAAGGTGAAGGGATTGAACATTCACTCACGAATAGAACATTCACTCACGAATAGAACATTCTGGCACAAAACTAATATACTGGACGAAAATAATTTTATTCTTCTCTCTTTTTCGTATTTGCCATTTTTTATATTTCAAGAGCTAAAAAAAGAAAACACATTCTTTAACTAATTTGAAAATATATTATGTTAAAACAGAAATATCTTAGGAATTTATTGTATTTGGACCAAAGTGACTACTCTAAATACAAAATTCCCGTAAAATAAAGAAATGAATAAATTCCACCAACTAATTTCATTGGAATATAGCTAATTAAAGACATGCAGTGAGTTTACATTGGTTTAATTGTAAAATTACATGCCGTGAGTATTAATGTAATATTTACAATTGTTTAGTAAAGTTTGTGATTTATTTCCTCATCTGGGAGAAGACATAAGTTCGTCTATTACTTGTGAGGCAATTTTACTATGAAAACACACTACTTGGAAATGAACTAACTTTATAATGAATGAGATGAAGTAATCCAATGTTGCCAGAGAATTGATATTGCTTGTACAGTTAAGGACTGGAAACAACTTAATTTTTCTTTGTTTAATTATTTTCTAATTAGATACTTTTTCTTTTGATCGAACATTTATTAATTTTGAAACAATATTACTTACCTTATCTGTAACAAACACTAGATTCTTTTTTGCGTCCCTCTCATCTCACACCTGATGCTTCAGATTGGGGAGGTTGTATACCCAGTTTCAAGAGTGTCACTTCACCTCTGCGACACCAAAAATGACAACATGGATTCGTCACAAATATCACTGTGGTGGCACGACATCCCTAGAGGTTAGGTGTGGGAAGGGGGTGACACGAAAAAATTATCAAAAATTATTATATCCTGTATATTGCACAAATCCTAAGCATATACAACCCGAGTGTGTTAGGTGTAAAGAACTGATATCTCTTCAAACTCATCTTTACTCCATAATGTGCATTTATATTTATGAAAGATACAATTTTTCCTAAAAGAGGAATGTTCCAAATTTTGAAACTCTTCACCCTTGGTTCTCGCCTCTGTACGAATCTTACCAAAAAAAATGCACAAAATGTATTTTCCTTCTGCCTGGATTTTAAAATAATTCGAAATTACGTATGTCTTAACGTACAGTACTGAAAACAATGTTTATGTGTGTATATATGGAAACAGTAAATCTTCTTAGGGTTATTTAATTAAATGACACAAAAGTAGAGAAATATGGATGCTAACAAATGAATTTAGAATATTATATTAGAACCCACGGAAACACCGGGCAAAATGAGATAAAAAGATCCGGACTGTTTACCACTATAGTGTAAATATATCAATTCTCAGTACCAATTTTTTGTTGAATGTAGATTTAATTTTGTGTGTGTGTTTAACCATGTGAAAAAAAAAGTCTTGTTTGTGGATTGTTTTAAATTTTGAATGTCCAGTAATGATTGTTTTTATTTTCTATCAAATTCTGGGTGGTTCTGCTAGTATTTAATAATTTACAGTATTATTGAACTTCTTATTTAAATATATAAAAATTTGAATAAATCATAAAATTAATGGAATGAATAAAAATAATTTATTCATTCCATTTATATCAGTTCCTTATAAAAATGACTTAATTGAAATAATTTTATATTATGCATATAGTATAAATAAGCTTGTTTACAAGCTCATCAATGGTTGCAAAACTAAACATCTTTGATTTAATGACTATCTTTAGCAATTATGAATTACCTTTTATAAAATCATAACAAACAAAAATTTCAGGGTTTTAGGAGTATTGTAGCCAAAAATTTCGAAACTCGACTATGGGCTTTTTGGAAATTTAATTTTGAAGTGAAGTTTCATTTTTTATTTTTTGACCCTGAAATGTCAATCGATAGACAAAAATAAGGAATTGTATGGCTTGCCACAATTGAATGGACTGTTAATCATTCTAAATCTTACAGTGTAGAAGATGAATAGTTCATTTTAATATAGATTTTTTTAATATTCCGCGTTGACTGCTCCCCTTGACTTACACTTTTTCATAAATTGGACTCGATGTGTTTGATGTAAAATGGTGACAATTATGGAATATAGAGCTGTAACATTAGTTTTTAAAGGTAATGAACTGGAGTACAATTTCTTAGCCAATTCTGAGATGTCGATTTTTTTCCAAAAAAGAATGACCCATACATAATTTATTTTTGTGTATTATATTTTATTTATATAAATTGTGTAATTTATTTTGACATAATTTATATGTACAGAATGTCTCAAAACTCCACGCAAGAAATTAGAGGGATTGTAGACACCAGAATAGGGACCAGGAATTAATAGGAACCAGAATCAGAAAGGAACACGCGTCCGGAAATTATACCTGGATATAAAATGACACCAAAACAAGGAAAACGTGGAAAAAAAGGCGTGTAAATCGCTTTATTTAGTGAATTGAGAGAGTGATATAGGTAACAAAAAATTGCAACTGCTGTTCTAAGTTCTGTTGCAGTTCTCGCACCGATTGGCGGGTATGTTCCGCGGATCCTTGCGATGTCGGTGTGAGGAATTTTAATGATTGGTTTTCATAATTTTAAGAAATAATAATGTAACAATTGTGTTCTCCATCCTAAAGGCTGTCATTATTTTGTAATTGAAAAGATCTGAAAAAGAATTTGTCGTAAATTTGAATGTTGGCTAGAAGAACGGAATTCATTTGTGGACAGAACCTGACCGAATTCTGAATCAACCATGTGCATCTATGACGACGGTCGTCATTAAATTATTGTATATATAATAAAAATGTACGTGTACACACAGCCATTTAAGAGTAAGCCTCAAAATATCTATACAAAATAGCATGGTTGAAGGGAAAACAAATCAAATTAATAGATGATTTAAAGGGTCTTTAGTCACTCGTTCTAAAACTAAACCATCTGTACCCCTTTTGAGGAGGGAGAGGGATTAACTCTTGTAGGACTATTTATATCTACCATTTTTTCATTGAAGATTCAGATTCTTCATGGACAAAGTATCGTTTGTCTGAAACATAGATGGTACTGTAGTTGTAAAATAATGTTATCAGCAAATCTGGAGAGATATACATCACATCGAGAAAAAAAAAAGTTTTGAAGATTTTTAAAAGAAAGCTTCAAATGGTAGTAAACTTTTATGAAGTGGAAGTATTGGAATCTTAATCAACCCCATATTAATACAAGGTGCGTTCGAAAAGTTTGGTGAGTGGTCCCATAGTTGAATAACCGCGCTGGTTATAATGTTGCATTTACGCAGACGCAGTGAGAGACTAGTGCCCTCTAGCGTCCAAATCCCGATAGATAAGTGGAAGTGCCGATTTAACGCAGTCACTGTGAGAAGGCGTGTAACTGTGAAATGGAGCAACGCGTGCTTCAAATTAGGCAAAACGGCGACGGAAACTCATGAAATGTTAGTGAAAGTGTACGGTGAGGAAGCAGTGAGTAAAAGTGTGCTTTTGAGATTTTGGTTTAAACGCTTTAGAGGTTGAAAGGAAGATGTCAATGATGAGCCGCGTTCGCGTCAACTGTCAACAAGCACAACTCCAGACAGCATCGAACGAGTGCGACGGATGCTTGCGGATGATGGGCGACTGTCTTTGAGAACGATACCAGAATAATTGAATATAAGTCTAGAGATTGTGCGCCCCATTATTCACAAAAATTTTCAAAAGCGTAAGATTTGTACCGCACAAGCAGTCAGACGAGCAAAAGCAACACCGGATGGAAACCAATGGGGATTTCATCGACGCGTGTGACGGGAATCCGCTGTCCTTGGAAACAATAATTACAGGGGATGAGTCGTGGTGCTACCAATACGTTCCGGAGACCAAGCGACCGTCCTTGGAATGGTGTTCGTCGTCATTCCCCCTCCCAAAGAATGTCATGTAACCAAATTCATGATTGAGACGTTGTTGATCACCTTTTTCGACAGTAAGGGCTTGATCTATCATGAATTCTTACCCGCGGGTAAGTCTGTCAACGCAGAATCCTATGAGGGAGTTTTGAAACGACTGCTACAACGCATCCAGCGGGTTCGACCACAGTACAAGAGTGGACAGCGGAGTCTGCTCCACGACAACGTTCGTCCACACAGCGAACCGCGTAAGGTGCTTCCTCACTACACGACAGGTGACAGTTCTTCAACACTCCATATTCTCCAGATCTGGCACCTGCCTCAAAGGAGTCCTAAAAGACCTACGTTTTTCCAACATTGCGGAAATCCAACAACGTGTGACGACGGTGTTTTGAATTATACAGAAAGAAGCGTTTGCTGACAGTTCCAGCAGCAGTACAACCGATGTCAAAATTGTGTTGTAGCTAATGGCGATTACTTTGAATGCCAGTTAAGTTATTTTGTTTGTGTCTCTCGATACCTTTATTTTATGAGACCACCAAACTTTTCTAACGCATCTTGTATTACCATATGAACAAAAATTCAAAAATTTCTACAAAAAGAACAATGTAGGAAATGTGCTGGAGTATAAATTCAATGCGTTCTGACTTGTATACTATTCGACCAAAAGAAAACACGTACGGGCATCTCTATCCTCTTATAGGAAATTTAGCCTACGTTTTTTGCTGTAAATATGATTCTTCTTTGAAATGTGGTGTTTCGTGAAATAAATAAAGATAGCCAAATAACATAAAAATCTAGTCTTGTTTTCTTTTTCATACTTCCTGACGTTTTTAGAAGCGGGAAAGTTAAAAATCGTTATTAACGTCCTGAAAAATATGATGGAGTTAAGTTCAAACTTGTACAGGTAGGGAAAATGCCTTTGATGTTGACGAGCCCTAAAGCCCCACACAAAAAAAGAAAAAAAAAAGTTTCAAACTTCTCCACAACTTTCAGCCGAAAATTTCCAAATACTGGTGTATAAATTGAACGCCCTCTTGTGGGCTTGAAAAAAAAGTGGATTGCACTGTTGACAATTTTGTCTAGTTTATACAATGTGATGGTTTCTTCGTAGAACCCACAGTTTTCATCAAGAATAATAAAGAATGCAATCATTTTTTTCTTTCTTTTTAAGTATTGAACACATACTTTCCTTTTTTTATGTGATGTGTATTTCTCTATATTTGCTGAAACATGTTATTTCAACGACTACAGCACTACCTATAGGAAAACAAATTTCAGACAAAAAATACTTTTTTCCCATGTACCTGAATTTGCAATTAAAATATTAGGTTCCTATTTACAATTTCAAAGTTACCTCCTCGGAAGTTGGGCAGTTGGTTGTTGATGTTAGGACATCCTCTTTAGTGGACCACCCTCTGTGTGCGCGTGTACACACACACACACTGTGTGTATATATACACACATACATATACAGGTGTGTGTGTGGTGAAGGAAAACACAAAAATCACTCACAAATAACGGAAGCGTTTTGACACCTGGCCCTCCTCAGCCACGTGGAGAATGGTCCTCTACTTTATGATTCATTATAATGAAAATATTGTAATCAAATTAAATGTTAATAAGCATTCATCAAAAATTGACTCGAAAATATTCTGATATTGACTGAATTGCTCACCCCTAGTATAAAATACTAATAGTGAAAATAATAAATATATAACAATTATTGTTTTTTATTACATTTTTAACATAAAATTCATTAAATTGACAAATTGAATTAACCCATCAAAATAGTTATGAAAAAAAGTCTATAAATACATTTATTACAAATTTACTAAAAAATATTTTTATAATTAAATCCGAGAGTAGCTCGGTCCCATGATGTTTGATATTAACGTCACCATTGTGTTACGCGTGGGGGCAGGTGTGAGTAGTTTTGAAATCGAAATTGTTCCTGAATTTTCAGTGTTGATAATGTCGCGCAGTGCTGAGGCATAAACGCTTAAAACAAAATTTATATTAACCCGAATCACTCGTTTTCTGACGGTGAAGGTGTGAATGTTTGATGTAGTGTGCGAAGTCAAGGACATTAACAGCAATTACCATGTACATTGGATCGAGCTGGGAGCAATCATAGAATCAACGCATGATGATATTTGATTTCTTCATAGTTGTACTCAATCATTTGCTAATTAACATTTTTATATTAAATTTGTAATTTATTTTGTTGCCGTTCGCGTTTGTTTGCTCGGGGAAACGAAGCGGGGAATCTTGAGTATGGAGAATTTTTCAGTCATGCGTTGGCAAATATTTATTTATTTTATTTTTATTTATTTATTGTCAACGCATGACTAGCAATTGTCATAGATGATTTTACTTGGCATCTCTTCCCGTAGAACTACTCCTTTTACGTATGAAAAATTCTCCTCACTTCCCCGCTTCGTTTCCCCGAGCAAAGTAACGCGAACGGCAACAAAATAAATTACAAATTTAATATACAAATGTTAATTAGCAAATGATTGAGTACAACCAATGAAGAAATCAAATATTACATTAACAAAACTTGTACATTTGGCTACATTGGTGAATGTTGTAGTGGAATGAAAGTCAGGGGAAATGGGAGTACCCCAAGAAAACCTGCCGCGAACCCACTTTGTCCACCATTGCAAATTCTACTTGGATCAACTGGGGTTTGAACCAGTGTCACCAGAGGTAGGAGATGAGTGCATATTATATAGGTACTACACGAAATGCAAGATGGTATGCGACGTTGCATAAAGAAATATATATAGTTTAAACGTGACTTCAGACTGCAAAACGAGCTAAATCGGGACGGGAACCTTATATCCTGAGACAATCACAGTGTTTGGCAAATGGGGAGCAACCGAAAGCTGGCGAACAATGGGCTGCTTTGCGTATTTTATTACTGACTGTGGTCGTCTTAATATTTTAGGTAGGAACTGTTTGAAGACTAGTTCCAAATCTGGTGTTTCTTCTGACAAGCTAGTCGAATTTAACTCAATGTGTTCCCCAGGTAGATCGCGAGACGAATAAGTCTATTTTTCTCTGCCAATATGTCAACTCCTACTGCCTGTCGTGTATGAAAGTATCTGTACACTTTGCGTGCGCGCAATTATGAGGTTACTGCATTCTTAACTCGGAGAGTAACTATTCATGCTTCATTTGGGAAGGACCCTGCATAGATTTTTGCCCCGCTGGTAAAACGTGCCTTTCGTTCGAACAGTATTTATTTAGGTCGGACAGCTATAACGCATGAATTTTTTATTGCACCATTGAGTGGCAACGGACTATGTCCGATACTATGAATGATTACCTCTTCGGAACTGTCAGGTGTGGAGTTTGTAACTTCCAGGTTTGACTGCGGTTTCTCATCACATCCATTTGAAAGTTGTGATCAAGTGCATAGCTAGGCACACAGTGTGGACTAAGTAACAGTAAGTACAAGAGGTTGATAAGTTAGTGCTTCGCAACTTAATTAAGTCATCCACGTCCACCGGTGTCATCCGTTGATACTAGGTAACATGTATCAACTCTTTAATTTTTTCGCTTGAAATACCCGATCTAGTGCATTGAATACACACTGGACTAGTGTCCACTGAAACAAGTGATGTTCTTACATTTAGGATGTTCTAAGTATAACGACATGTTTTACATTGTGCTGAATGGTAAGTCGCAAATGTCCTGGAAATATTTTATTATTTTACTATTAAGAATTTATTTTATTTAAAATGAATTACCTTTTCAATATTACAACTTAGATATATCTAATTGTGTCTTAGAATTTTGCTATGGAAATAGGTGGTCTTATGAGCATACTTTAAGAAAAATGATGTAGATTTCCCTGCTTATTCTCTGTATTATTAACTCTTTCCTAAGATTATTATGTGCTACTTTATTAATTACTGTAGAAGTAATTTACAGCGTTTCTCTGTTCTTTCTCACTCTCTTTGCTTACCCAAACTTGGTAAAATATCTTGCCCAACTCTCGATTCATATTTTTACGTTTGTAAGTACATTTTGACGGTTATGGTGAAAGGAAGTAGATATTGAGGTCAAAATTATTGTTGAATTAAAACTAGAAACGGAATAGAAGTCGTCTGGGGTTTACGGCTGGGAGCGGTGCCACTTGGTCAGTCTACCTTTTGTCACTCCTCCATTCACGTCCTTTACGCTGTTTATCATTAGCTTTATTCAGATGATGTCATTGATGAAGTCACTGCCTCCGAAAGGGACGCCAGCAAAGTACTCTTATCCTCCATTTCATTTCTTGTGTTTGGCTGCGTAGGAACTCCATGGCTGATGTTTTGACGTGGACCACGTTTGGCACGAATTTGATGTCGTGCTCATTTCTTACATACTGCAGTATTGTATCACACCAATTACACAAGACCGAGAAATACGTCAACCTTGTCAGCCCCAGTCGTAAAGGACCCCGTCAGCTTCTAATTGGAAGGAAGCAATGGCGCACTAATGCGTCGCTTTATCATTGGCGAGCGAATTCCTTTTCTAGTTTAAATTGTTCTATAGATAAGTGGTCGCCCTCGTATCTACATCTATTCCTCTACTTTCGAAGAAGACGGCAAGTGTAGTCTGCCACCGTAATGGCTAATTTACTCGTTGCCAGTTGCTGATAAGGTAGCTGTTTTTTCCCCACTAATAGATTATTTCCCAAGGATCATTTTCACAAGTCTCTAAGAATCCCCCTGGAGTTAACCCCACCAGCCCCCTCAAAGTTGCAAAATGGGAAAATTTACGGAAAATTTATTATCTCTGTTACTAGTGATCGAACTGAGCTCAAATAGTTTTTGCTTTATTTATCATTACAGAGGTTACAATATTAATTATCTTCAGTTTTGCGTTAGAACGAATAGTTTTTCAGCAATTACAGAAATTATGTGGAAAAAATCGATTTTTCATTGACATTTTTTGTTTTTGTGAAATGTTTTTTATGTGAAATTGTATAGAGAAATTTTCGTATCAAAGTTATAGTTCGTAGTATTGTAAATACATCAATACCAATTTTTATGTATTTTTGTCAACACTGGCGAGAGGTACAGGGTACGGCGCGGGAACTTCCTTTTTTGAAACGCGCACCACACTGCAGCCGTTAATCATTGGAGAGTGGGATTGTGCGCATTCGAAAGGGCGCAGCGTAACGTTTTGTTTGACGGTTAGGTTAGTAACGACCACGCAGTGGACGAGAGAGGAGCGCGCGTTCGCCGTGGCCGCGTACTTTTCCAACGGCCGTTCGATCATTGCAACCCAGCGTGCATTCAGGAAATTTAATATCACGCCTGCAGGTCGTGTTCCTGATTGAAAATCGATTGTTCAGTGGGTGGACACGTTTATGGAGACCGGTAGTGTGTGGAAAAAGAAACCAGGACCTTCAAAAACCACCAGGACTCCAGAAAACGTCGAGAGAGTAAGGCAGGGGATTTTGAAATTCCCTAAGAGTTCTGCACGCAAACATGCAGCTGCTCTAAGAGTTTCCGATCGCACAGTGAGACGAGTTCTTCATGAAGACCTGAAATTCCATGCATACAAACTGGCAGCGGTGCACCTTAATCCACGCGATTTTGTTTCACGAAAAAGGGCATGTGAAGCAATTATCGAAAACCTGCCTCATGACGCCCTTGTGTTCTTCAGCGATGAGGCACATTTTCATGTCAGGATGTGTGAATAAACAAAACATGCGATATTGGAGTGGCACGAACCCCCGAGAACTTTATGAGCAGCCCCTGCATGCAGAACGTGTGACTGTTTGGTGTGGTTTATCCAGAATCGGCATTATTGACCCATTGTTTTTTGAAGAGAACGGTAGGGGGCAGTTACAGTCACTTCTGCGCGTTATGTAAACATGCTTGAGGAGTTATTTCTTCCAAAACTTGAAGAAATGGATGTAAGGGATGTGTGGTTCCAACAAGATGGCGCCACGGCTCACACGGCACGAACGTCAATGACTTTATTCCACGAACACTTCTCTGAACGTCTCATCTCTTTGAGGGGCGATCTTCAGTGGCTACCCCGCTCGCCAGATTTAGCACCATGTGATTATTTTTTATGGGGGTATCTTAAATCCTTGGTGTATACCAATTGTGCAAGGACCCTGGATGAGTTGAAGAACAATATTCCTGCTGCTATTGCCAACATAGACAAAGACATGCTGGACAAAGTGGTCCGAAACTTCCGATTTCGACTCTCCCATTGTATTGACCAAAATGGATGCCACCTTCAAGATATCAGTTTCAAGAAGTAATTAACTAAAACTTTAAATGTACCGCTATGTAAAGAAAAAAGAATAAAAACGATATCTTCAATACCTTATATTTTATGGTTTTTTTAAATAAGGATGTTTCCGCGCCGCAGCCAGTACAATGTTATAAATCGTGCGGCATCTGAAAAATACGTAGCATATTGTGATACAAGTTAGCCCTTAATCACAATTAGTGTTTGGGTGATTTGACCCGCAGGACGCTTTTTTATATATTTTTTTTTATTTGATCACACCTTTAGAAGTGGTTATCCAAAATTTCCCAAATTTTTTATAGCTACAGAGGAGATCTTGGCGTCGTTTCCACATGAAATTCGTACGCCAAGAATGAATCAGAAGTCAGAATTGCATTTGAACGTGCACTTGAACACATTTTGAAAAGTTTTGTTCTATTTTTCGTAAATTTGATTTTAGCACCCGCAAGCGCGGAAAGGACGATACTTTATTGGAAAGGACGAAGGTTCCGTTGAAGAGACTTGAACAATTTCGAACAGAACTTCACAGTGTCGAAAATGATCGTGTAAGGAATCGTTTCGGAATAAAATTGAAGTGCCTTATATTTCGTCTGCCTCGTACATTGCCCCCAACTTGTTTTCACGTCTGGAAAGAGGTGCAATTTATGCTTCCTGAAGAAGGACAAACTTGTATCACAATATGGGATATATTTTCAGATGCCACACACATTAAGACAGTGTATGTGACAATTATATGAAGCGTGCTACATCACCCTTCTCCCCGGTGTTAGTATCTGACAAAAATAAATAAAAATTAGTATCATTGTATTTACAATACTACGAATTATAACTTTTATAGGAAAATTTCTTCCATGCAATTTCACATAAAAAACATATTTCACAAAAAACAAAATTATTGATGAGAAAGCATGATTTTTTCCACATAATTTCTACAACTATTCATTCTATCACAAAACTGAAGATAATTATCATTGTAATGATAAATAAAAGAAAACTGTTTGAGCACGATCCGATCATTAGTAACAGAGATAATGAATTTTCCATAAACGTTTCCATTTTGCAAATTTGAGAGGGTTGTAGGGGTTAGCTCCAGAGGGATTCTTAGAGACTTTTGTGAAAATGATCCTTGAGAAGAGGTCTATCGATGTTCTTGGACCTGTAGTATACTAGAGGGGCTCAGCTCGATGGCTACCTAAATGAGCCATGGGAGGACAGAGTAAAAATCAGCCCTGGAATTTCATTAAAAAGTCTCCATTACCATTATCATCAATTATTTTTTATTACGTCATATGGATTAAAACTATGAAACACAGTTATCAGATTTAATTACTACAATAATTTAATTACAAATTGACAATTATTTAAAAAATATTATTATTGGCTCTATGTAGCATAATATTTGAATTATAGCATAAATAAACAATTAATGTCCATGCTATTAACATTCATTTATTCACATTCTTTTCCCCCTACAATATCTACAATCTGGGCAAATTCAAGGTTATCTAAATTTGAAATTTGTTTCAAGAATATACAAATATATTTTTTAGAATAATAAATTTATTTTGTTGTATTATTGATTGTTTTATATTTCACATAATTTTCCTCTCGAACGGCATTTGCCAGAATTGCCAGATGACTAGTCCAACCTCAATGGAGCTGTCAGCTTCTGGCGTGTCTCTGTAGCTTCTCTGGTGTCTGGCTCGATGAGTGTTAGTTGTTGGCACTAAGCTGGCTAAGCTGGCATGCCAACTGGCAACATATAAATCAGCCTTCAAGGTTGGAGGAGAATGATAACCATACTTGCAGCATCTTAGGCTGATTTTAGAGAAAGTGTCAAACTTAAAAACATTTGTTATTGTAAAATTTAGCTTTTGTGACTTGCTTACTTCTTCAGGATGACTATTGATATAACACTTGAACTTATAGCATGAATTTGCATGCATATAATTCTAACAATAGAATACCATCTTCTATTCTTAACTAATTTATTAATTTCTTCTTCTTTTTTTTTTTAGAAGGAAAGTCAAGTACATCAAGATGCCAAAAATTTGGAGGAGTTTTTTGACAAATTGTTGGAAAAGTGGTTGCCAGCATTTGCCTACGAAACTGCTGTAGAGTCTGATGAAGATGCTGCAAGTTCTCCAGCAAAGAAGTATAGAAGAATTTTAACGGAATGAAGTAAAAACTATGTAAATATATCAAAGGACGCAAAAGGAAAGACAATAAACAAGTACATTGTTTTTATAGAGCACAAGCTATTCCTCTTCAACCTTTAAAGCAATTGCCATACTGATACCTATGGTAGAACTATCGTTAGTTTTCAGATTTAAGATTTCATGCATTGTGTATAGTTTATTACACAGAAACGTGTTGCTACAAATTTGTTTCAAATACTTTACTGGAATATGTTAAAAGAACAAAAGAAGCAAATGTAAATGTGTCAACATAATATGTCTGATTTGCAAGTGTGTCAATACAGTTTGGATTGTGTCTGATAAAGTGATGATGTAAAAAGTGATTACAAGATCCTGTTGTTATAACATATAATTAAGTTATTTTAAGAGAAATGTTTGAATTTTGATTAATAATTTTTCTCCTTCACGTCACGAAGTTGTTATTGTTGTACATGTTATCTATCTGTGGCATATTGAATGAGGTTCTGCGTGTGATATATGAAGTATGATTTTACAAGTAGCTTATGCATCATAAGCACTTTCCCGAGTAAAATTTGAATGAACTTACTCCTTTTTTTAATAAAATGTCTGTAAAAAACTTACATTTTATGGAGTAGAGTCCTTAAGTGTAAAATGTCTATTATTAAGAATGTATTCATTTCAACAATATACATCTTACTCATGTAATATAGTTCATGTAGTTACTGATAGATTTACTTGCTAAGAAACGCTGTATCAGGGTTACTACTGCTATTCTGTTTATTGCATATTCACTGGTACAATTTTATCTGTGGATAATTATAATTAACTTCGCTGAGAACTCTCCCACTCCTTTATTTTTCATCACCTTCCCCATTGTTAATACTACTTTCTAGAAATACGGTTATTTGCTACAGGTTTTTACAAATGAGGTACATATTTCATTAATATATCATTCGGTTTATAGGATAGTATTAATTTGTGCAAGAACATTTTGTGGCAAACAATTTTTTAGTGATAAAAAAGATATCCTGCTGTCTGTTTTGTCTTTTATATAAATGAAACAAAAATTACCAAAGGAGCAGATGTAATAGGGCAATGGGGAGGAAAGTAAGTATTTAATAACAAGTAAACAAGCAATTGTCAAGTTCAATTTCTCAATATTTTGTTGATGGTCATACATTTTTCATTGCATGTAGATAAATATTCTTATGTAATGAAATGTCTAAGAAAAAGGTGTGGGTGTGTTATTGGAACTTTATTAAAATTAGATAAAGAAGTTAAATCAGAAATTAAAAAATTGGTTTGATCATGATGAATCAGAGTTTATTCCTGCAATAAAGTGAGGGTTCACAGATTAGAATTATTTCATGTAGGTGTATGTATACAAATTTTCATAATGCTCAAATTGGACCTTCAGATAAGAACTAGCAAATAATCTATCAATGTTACATTCCTTGTAGTCATACATCTGAATACATGACTATCATAAACTTAGNATTATTTCATGTAGGTGTATGTATACAAATTTTCATAATGCTCAAATTGGACCTTCAGATAAGAACTAGCAAATAATCTATCAATGTTACATTCCTTGTAGTCATACATCTGAATACATGACTATCATAAACTTAGTGTGAAAGTTTGAATAATTGATCTATTATTAACTATGAA
Source organism: Laupala kohalensis (assembly GCA_002313205.1). Lineage (NCBI taxonomy): Eukaryota > Metazoa > Arthropoda > Insecta > Orthoptera > Trigonidiidae > Laupala > Laupala kohalensis. Next base: position 106,190 of record NNCF01127071.1, on the reverse strand, counting down.
ATTGGTGGTAAAACCATGCATTTTAGCAATTAGGTTGTTTTTTGTCATTATTACTTTATGGTATGTTCTGTTGTTTGCAACTTTCAGTGACTGATTTTGTATAGATTTGTAGTGTTTTCATAAGTTATCTTAGTTTTAATTTCAGGTTGATATGATGACAAAATATGTGTATTTGAAAACAATTTTGTGTCAGTTACAAAGAAAAATATTAGGGTAGGGTGGTATCATTATCACTTTTACAATATTGCTTCAAAGCTTTCGTGGATACAATGTATGTTCTGTCATGACTTTATAAGTGGCCAATATGTGGCAGAAGTACAAATTGTTCTGTATGTGTATTAGAATATGATACTTAATTGAGAGAGGCTTTTGTGTAGTGTGTACTAACTAGAATAAAATCTATTGATATGCTGTTTTGTTCAACACCACTCAACTAGGTGCACACAAAATTATTTGGCATGTGCATTATATTCATTCCTATAATTTTTACAACAGTTGTACAAAATGAGACGTGTTATTTTTCCCATGCATAGTTTATCTGCATAATTTTTTTGTAAGAATAAATAATAAGAAGTCAACTTTTCTTAGTTTTTTGCCACATTTACACAGTGTGCGGGCCACTCTTGTGTAGGTCTAGCTTCTGCAAATTCTGGTTTATTAGCGACTAAAAAGTTAAATTAATAATTCTCTTATTTTTCATGGGAATTAATAAAAATTATTTCATGAACACATTTATTGGTTTATTTTTAATACTGAAATATTTGTTAAATTTATAAAATATTGTAGTTTGTTTCTGCTAACAATTGAATTTTTTTGTTATTAGTAGAAATTTTTATTGTTTTTGCCCTTCTTTTTGAGGTCTGTATATTTAGTTCGATTATTTTTATTGGTTGTTTGTGTTTAATGATCTGTTTTAAGGTAATATGAAGTATAGTTATTTCAATATGAAATTTTTTTGGTCTTTTTAAGAAATAATAAATCAGAGCCTGCCAGATGAATGGTTTAATAGGTTAAGGGGAAATTTATTTAAAGATACATTGTTTGTGTAATCAATATTTATTATTTAGGAATTATTTGTACATTTGGATATTGAAGGGATGGATTTTGTTTTTTTAATGTTTATTTATGATGCATGAATTTTGTTTTTATCTCCATCTTTCATCTCATTTGTTTGATCCTCCATCTTTCATTTACAAAAACCTTTAATACGAAAGTTGGGTTGAACATTTTAAAATTAATTTTACTATAAAAATTATTTATAAGGAACCACCGCAAATAATTGGATTGAAGTTTACAAATTTATTGTAACTTATTAAACATGTTTTAACGTGATTGTAAATGATGAATAATATATAAAGAATGCTACAAACATTTGGATAATTTCTTTATTTACATAGTTTATCTCTTCAATAATGATATCAAAAATGTGTGGCAGACTGTCTCAAATTTGCTTTTGTCACAATATCCCTTATTTGTTACTCTGTGTGAGTGTGTATGTTAAAGCAGTTGCTCATTATCACTTACCTGACTCCATTAGACAGCTTCCCCAGAACTGCTTAATTTGCCCCACTAATGACAAAAACAACCAGGGCATTCAGGGTTTGGCCCATTTTATTGGTCGTAAAATATACCTCATCCGTAAGAGGAAACAACACTAAAATTGACTTAATTATTTATTTCTACTAATACATTTCACAACACATTTGCTAAATAAACCCTTCTCATAAAATGTAATGTAAAAATCCCCCAAAATGCACAGATATGACATTCAGTAATACAATATTTCTTATTTGTTATTCTTGATCGCTGTATTTTAACATTGACGTTAAAGTTCATGTTTTTAATGATCAATATGCCCTTTTATGACTTTACCACAATACCAGCCTCACCTGGCTTATGATCGTGGGCCATAATTACTTCATAAAAATTAATATGCCTCCAAATGTCTTCGGCTATTTCACACGCTTTACCAGAAGTTCCCTTGATGTTTACACAACGTTGAACACTCCAAACGCTGCGAGTCATTCAAATTACCTTAATGTTCAACAGAATGGCTTCCCACTACAGAAAGTCACGTAGAAGTTGGTAGGAGTTAGGTGTGTGAGCGATCGACTTGCTGATCGTAATTTGAGCTAGTTCGGAGGAGCGCATGAGTAAGGCA
>NNCF01127071.1:4018-99963 GCA_002313205.1 Laupala kohalensis | reverse complement strand
ATCATCTACGCCTGTTGAAAATTTGTTTTTTAATGAGCTGATGATTCTCATGACTTCACTGGCGTTAGTTTGGAAGTGAACATAGAATTGGGTACGTGGGTGGATATATTGGAGGACATTGATTTGGATATTTTGAGTTCGTTATTTTACCAATTTCTGAGAAGTGAGAATTAGACAAATTTGCGATGTCCTGAGGATTTGTTACGATTTTGCCATCGTTTAGTAACGAAACATTATCTTCGCGATTTTCAGAAGTTGACGTGTAATTTTTAACAATATTCCACATGGCTTTCATCCGGTTGTTCGATTTTAGTATATGCCTGTCGTTTTCCATTACTTTAGCTGCATAGACTACTTTTCGAAGAATAGTCTTATATTTACGAAAATAATTATGGAATTCGGGTGGTTGGTTATAGCGTTTTGAAAGATAATATAAACGGCGTTTGTTTTTTGAAGAAATCCTTATCCCTTGGGTGATCCATCTATTGTATTTCTTTGTGTTAATTAACTTGTGTTTTATGGGAAAGCTAGAGTTGTAATGTTTTAGGAAATACATATTTGGAAATACAATTTTTGAAAATACATATTAAATTTAACCGCTGCGTACTCATGGAGTGCAATATTGAAGCAAATTATTAAAATGACTCTGTTTGCGGAGACATGAATAAGTGTTAGAAATGGTACAAATGGAACAATGAAAACAAACGCACACTCAGTTAATCCAAAACCCCGACATCCGTTCTCACAGCTCACTCAGCAAGTGAGCACAGAGCAGAACAGAATTAGGCGCCACAGCAGACAGAAACGTTTAAATATCTTCAATAGAAATGTTTGCGATATTTCTTTTTGTGGTTTATTTGTGGAACGTTCAAGTGTGAAGGCAGGCTATAGTGTACTATACTTGTGTGATGAGAGGCAGTTTTTAGTTTTTGTACGTGTTCAGAACGGTTGAAATAACAATTACAGGTGGGCATAATGACATAAATTTGGGAGGTTATTTCAACCGTTATTACTGTGTCCCACTTTGTGAGTGTCTTTAGGTGTCCAGTTCTGTAATAACTTTAGCCAAACGAGATTTTGGTTTAAAAAACGGGAGACAATTGTTTGGGGAGCAATCCACGCAAAACGGAGGACATATGACGACCGTGGGAGTCAAGTAATATGAACACGTTTGATTTCTTTACTTTATTTAAAAAAATGTACTCTTTAAAAGCCATAATCTCTACGTTTGAAGAACATTGGCTCGGACGGTATGTGTGTATGTCTGTAAGTCATTTATGCAAATTTTCAATTTTAATCCGACCGTGAAGAAAATTTGCACACATGAGCTTCAAAACTCTGGGAACATCACTGTTTACTCGAGATTTTGAATGACGAAACCCTGCTTTATTTTCATTAAATTTCAAATTTTTAATATCAATTCAGTTATTTAATTTTAACCATTGAATATAAGAAACAGTTTTCATCCGAGCACGATGAAAATTTGCACACATTATCTTCAGAACACTAAGAAGAGCACTGTTTGCTTGGGATAAAAAAATCCTCCCCATCACCTATTTTTGTTACTATTTAATTTTTGCTTTTAAGGGACATTTGTTTAAAAATTACTCCTTCGATATTGAATCTCGTGACGATAGTATTAATAGGTATTTTGTTTCTAAAACTGTGTCTTTTTCTCATGCAAATAATTAGTAAGTCATAGCAAGGCATGCGCCAAAAGCTGAACAAATTTATTTTGTTTCATAATATGTAATGTAAAACATATGCTGTGTGTAAACAATCTATTAAAAAATAAATATTAATATGGGATACAGTAATTATTCCATTCAATAAACAATTACCCTGTTTAGTCGTAGGAATTATTTTAACAATAACTCTTAAAATTCGTATTAAAGAGAAACAGACGTAAAACAAAACGTCAGTGTTCCTTGTGTTACCTGGAGTTGGGCACACCCGACCACTGGCAGGTGGTGAGGAGCATCTGAGCGGCCGGTTCACTCGCACTGCACGGACTCAGCATTCCATAGTTCGAGTTCTATGCGCTGCCTTATATCAAACGGCGCATGCGTGTGCAGTACCCGCTGATAAGTCCAGTCATATGGTAGTTTGTCGGAGGAAAAATATGGAAGTTTTTTCTCAACCGTTCCTTATAATTTCGGAGGTGCATTCGAATTTCAACTTTGCTACCTCGAAAATCTTGCGCTTGAGAAAAAATTGAAAAAAAAAAACAATCCATTATTTTAGTTTTCTGTTTATTATTCGAAACGCCACGCTTCCAGATTTAAGTATTCGTATGCAAATATTATATACATTAAATTTATCACAAATTAGGCCTATATAGCTTTTTTTGTCCGACGGATAGATATCGCGCTAGAACGCGGTGAATTTTCACCAAAATTTCGACATGGATCCCAAAAGACAACTGGTCTCTGAAAGCACTATCTACGCTATTCTTAGGTTTTTAAGGCATAATTTACTCATAATGTCACGTGCACTACTTACTATTCCACGATTTTTCTCGGCGACCAGACTGATGATCTCGTTAAGAAACGGATCTCCACGGTGTGCCACCACAAACTTCCCTAGTCCCACAATAGCGTTTTGGTAGGCTGATTCCAACTGCCGGAGTCCCCTTCCTCTTCATTTCGGACACATAATCTAGCGACATCAGCTCTAGGATGTAGAACGCTGTGAATAGTGGGGAGTTTGCGAGTTTTTCGGTCCATTCTCAGAATTTTTTGCTGAGTTCAATCTATCACACCAAAGCTGTGTTCCACAACAGGATCTGCCACGCTGCCTATAGCCATTAATTTGTTCTTGCAATTCATTTCAATTCTTAGAACCTATCTAACTCTTCTAAATATTTTATCTGAATCGACTGTTTCATGCTTTTGTTAGATATAAAATCATTTTCTTCAATACCCAAATATTTGTTATATTTCCCTGGTTCCAATTATCTTATTATTGTTTCAGTATTTACTTCGACGTTTTCACATCTTACTTGTTTACCTCTACCGAGAGAAATTTAGGCACATTTGTCTATTCCAAATTCCATACAGATATCATCACTAAATCTTTTCACTATGAGCAACATTTCTTCAAGAGTCCTGTCATTTTTGGCGAATTATTTCAGATAATTGATATAAAAGAAATGGGTGAAAGGCTTCTCATTTTTAAAGAGTTTGTATCCAAAGTCTGGTTGTGTTATTTGGGATAAGGCACATACAAAACAAAAGATGTGATAATGAATCACTTTGAAAGATACCTCTTTTAATATTTATAGTTATAGAATCCTCTATTAAATCCGAGAGGGATCAACTTCGTGTACCAGCTTGACATTCCCCTTCTGCAAAATTGGATAATATTTGGGTGTATTATATGAAGTTCAAGTGATTGCAGGACCCAACTATGAGGAACACTGTCAAAAGCTTTGAGGTAGTCAATACATGCCACAGAAAGATTCCGTTTCTTCTCTTTTGCTTGTTTCATTATGGTCTTGTTCAGGAGTAATATTTCCTTGCAGCTATAAGAACCCTTGCGACAACATTTCGTTCGGTTGTTTCTGCGCCAGATGGCGCGGTGTGGCGCGCCTTAAGATCGTGTAGTTCTAATTTTTTGGTATGTTATTTGTGCTAGGACCCTAACTTAAAATCCAAGTTTTCGACCTCGGCGCGCCACGGCGCGCCATCTGGCGCAGAAAAAACGTCAACGTTTTTGACGCCATCTCTGATTTATTGAAATAACTCCCTTACGATGTATTTCTCACAAAATATTATACCAACCTTTTCTGTACTAGAGTAAATTTCGAAAAGAATGGTTTCTAAATGAGCTTCATTGATGAAATAGTTATTGAGATACATAGTTTTTAAAAGTTAACTTTTTTTTTCAAAAAATTGTGAAATTTCTCAATTTACGGCAAATATTGTTAAATTCTTAGTAAACAACAACTCCTACAATCAAATTTGTAAGGAACTTTTAAAGTATACTTAATTTCCTACAAACGCATCATAATATCATGTTCATAATACGAATAGGTAACGAGATACAACACCATGAATTTTCAGACTTATCTCAAGGCTCATTGTAATTTTATGACGCAATAATAATAATAATAATAATAATGACTCAAAGGCTATAATTACTAAGGAAGAATTTCTAGATGCCATAAATAGCATGACACATTGGAAGGCTGCTGCAAAGTTAAAGTTCAGTTTCTGGATCAAAACAAACACAATAATTTGGTTAATGCAATAAACCATATTATCCAAGGCGCAGACATACCTGACTGGATGACAGAGGGTATTACATACCTTTTGCTGAAAGGCAAAAATGCGAGCTTGGCCCAGAACTACAGACCTATAACATGCCTGCCAGTTCTCTACAAGATCATGACCGCAACTCAGTACTGCTGACGCTGTCTCTGCGGTGCCGATGGCAGGTGCTCCGACTTGAGTGACTGCTTATCTAACTCACTAGCTGTTGTCGAAATCGCAAGGCAAGATGGTGTCGACAAAAGTCCGGGCTGTGTACCCTTGAATTGCTAATTCTTGAGTACGTGCGAAATCTTCCGCTTGCAGTATTGTTTGTTGATTTTGAACCATTACAAACCTGCAAATACTTTCTCGTAACCCAGCCAAAAACATCGCGAGAATCCTTTGTTTGAACATATTTGCCATACCCTCCGATTCTACGTCCCCATAGGCGTTTCTTAATCTTTTCCAAGTACTGCTCAATCTAAATTGAAAATTCTAAAACTGATTTTAAATTACCCTGAACAGTATTATTAAACATTTTCTCTAATGTTATTCGATAAATTTTGAGTACAAATCTTGCCTTCAAATATTTTTTTAAAATTTACCAGTGATTCTAACACATATGGATGGTTGCTCACAAATTAACTCGCTGTGCCTAACATACGAAGACGAGCTGCAGATATGGTCCCTGCCTCTGATCAGTCGTTGAACTGCGATACAATCTCCAACCTTTCAAAAACGTCTCAACAGAGATGTCATCTTTTCCGTGAAACATGGTTTGAGCATTAAATTATTTACCAGCCCCCGTTTTGATCTCGCCGTCACTGTCTCCCCCATTTTTTAGCTAGCGGCAGCCAATCCTTTTTTCAGTTCCTCGTCTACTGAATTTATTGACACATTATCTCAGTCTTCTCAACTAAAAACTCCTCATCCCATGACAATAAATCCATTATTTCCCTAATCTACACACTCAAAATATTCATAAACTAATATAAACTCAATAATGTCAAAAAAATTATCCTATTCCGATATTATGTTACCACACCAGTTACATTGCCAGAATACCCTAACATATATAGTCTTACACTGACAGATCATCACCTGGTTGCGTTACGGAGGTTTCTGGTAAGGTTAGAATAACAAAACTGAACATACTACAAATAAAGAGGAAGACACACACAAAATGTTGGGCACATCGAAAATCCCCTACAAACTTTATTTTTAATCTCTGCTCTCAAAATTCTTAATTGCTCTCTGGACATCCCATTGATTCCTCCCTAAGATATCGTTCCAAGTACGATTCCCGAAAATTTGGAGAACTCTTCCTCACAACCCCTCCTTTCCTACGAATAAACTTTTCCTATCCATTTAGCGTTATATATATAAAATTATGATAAAATGTCACAACTTACGAAAACGATGCGAAAATAAGAGAAATTTTTGGAGAAATTTATGTGAAATGAATCTTGCTCCAGACACCAAAGTCGTGGGAACAAACCTCACACTGACACCAATGTTGCGTTTTCGGGTCCGTGTGTAACTAATTGGCCGAGAGAGGGGATCCGAGCGTGACCTTCAGACACGGAGAACGTCTGGCTGAGGAGAGGGAGCTCATTAAGGGGGAGGGCTTCCTAATTGGAGAGGAGGGGTAGATATGAGTAAACTCAGTGAGACTCAGTCTGAGATGAAAACCCTTTTTATGTTTACTCACACATGACCGCTTGGACGGCGAAGCATGGGCCACGTCAGAGTGTTTATTTATTCATTTGTCTTGACTGTTGCCAGTGTCCTTGTCTCTGTCGCATAAAGCAATATAAGGATCTCTGCTATTTGACAAACCTTATAATTGTTTTTTATCTATTCTTGATCCTCCATCTATGCGCCGTCATAATTCCATCTATCTTGCTAACAAATTTCATATAAAGTGCATACTTCGTCGGTGTGTCAATTAACGTGTCTTCTGCTGTCAGGTTTAGAATATCTTCCTTTATTCTGTAATGTAGCCTGCCCGCTCAGGTGCATAAAGTGGACAATCCCACAATATATGCTCAGGAGTTTCTCGCTCTAATTCATAGTCACACATTTCATTGTTAGTCTTCCCAAAACTCTTTAAATATTCCTTGAAATCTCCGTTGTCAGTTAGAAATTTCGCAACAACCTTGGTCAGCACAAACCATTTCTTATGTTTCTCCGCAAATCGGACATCAGGTATATACCTATACATGCTCCGTCTCTTTTGTGTCATTTCCCGCCGTGTTTGCCATGCTTTCATTAAGCTTTCTGATAATTTTCTTCGGGATGTTTTCTCGTTCTGTCGTAATTCAATATTATTTACCATTGTGTTACCATCTTGTTCCATGATGCATCGATACTTTGTCTTCTGAACGAAGAGATTTATTGGGAGAAAGCCTGGTAGCACATTCAATGCCTCAGTCAAAACTGTTTTGTAGCTCCCAGAAATTGATATCAAACATTGTTGTTCACTAGATCGTAGTTTCCGTGCAAATTGCATATTTATTACTCTTTCTGCCCATACTGTACTGGCATATGCTATCAATTGCCTTAGTGCTCCCACATATAACAGTTTAAGGTTGTGTCGAGATATATCGTAAGTCACGTTCCTATTCTCATCATGCTATACAAAGCAATCTGCAATCTCCAGCAGTTATCATCCTTTGTCGGCTCCTGGCGAAAGAGAGAGAGATAGAGAGTGACGGAGACGAGGGTTGAACCCACGGCAGTAGTGACCGAAATAGTTAAGTAACTATTCGGGAGTTATCGCAGTGTCCCCTATGGGGATCGACTGAGATGTGGAAAAGGTGGATGTGACGAGGTAGAACACCGGCGTCCCCTGTGGGGGTCAAATCCGGATGCTCGGGTAGCGTGCATTCTCTCGACACACGGTCTACTCCACTCTCCTTGCGTCTGCGAGCCGTCTCTTTAAACGTGTTTTGATATGCTGTCTCAACATTGTCATGACCCAATTCCTGCGCAACGAAGCACTTCGTCTTCACGACATCATTATTACCTCTCTGATCATGTTCTCGGTCTTTGTAATTCTTTTCTGGTGACGTGTCCCTCAGAACCAGAATCTATTACAATTGCGCTATCAGACATTCGAGTAGACAAAGCACACAAAATGTTCTCTTCTTAGAATACTTTTTCTTGCTTTTCTGATCTGCACTCACTTGGCAAGCCCTAAAACCCCATTAGAACAAACATCTCCAGTTACCCCGCGGGATGGGACCAGATGGGACTCATGTGCTCATGTGTGCAGCATGTGTGATTATCAGAAACTGTCGATATTTGACTTGACTATCGATGGTGTTCGATAGAGGAAACTATCGATAACCACAGTTGCTATCGCTAGTCCCTGTGGCTAGTTCTTATCGATAGTTTTCCTCCTGTTGACGATATTCGGGACCTGTTCGGGACCCACGTGTTCTGAATGTTTGTGGGCTGCATGCTATTGCATGTTTTTATGCAATTGCATTGTAACTCTCACTTCTGGGTCTCCTGAACACCGGTTGACCGAGTGAACACACAGACATCGTGTGCATTTGATAACTGCCTGTGGCTTTGGACATGAATTGAAAATTCCAACATAAATTATTATTCAGTTCCAATTTTTCTGAAGTTGATTGCTATTCTGGTATATTAATTTGAATTGCAGCTAAGCAACATGGTGAGAAAGAAACTGGATAACCGTATTAGAGTCCTAATTGAAAATGGGATTATATTAGGACACAGGACGATGTTTGTAGTTGTTGGAGATAAAGGAAGAGATCAAGTAAGAAAGTTTATGAGCAATGATAATAAAGTATATTTTATTAGCTTCTAATCTGTTTATTTAAATGTTCAGGTTGTGATATTACATCACATGCTCTCTAAGGCTACAGTGAAGGCTAGACCAAATGTTCTTTGGTGTTATAAAAAGGAACTAGGTTTCAGTAGGTAAGAAGTAAATTTTAAAATGATTTGTCATTTGATGTGAATCAATTCATTGAAATGTCAAAACTATAATGCAGTAGACATATCTGAATGGATATGATATTGATCTGGAAACAAGAAATGGATCAAACATTATTTTATGTATGTTTCTTAAATTTCTTAGACAATTTACTTTTATTATAATTTGACATTTGTTTTGGCCTAATCCTTGAGATTGTTTCTTGTGTATTGAAAAATGGTCAAAACATGTTACAGAATGGAAGGATTTTTGAATGTTGTAATTTTGATCTAGTGTAGGTGTTCAATAATGGCAATATTGAAGTTATTGAGAAGTTATAAATACGATGTAGTTGTTCTAGCCTATGTCATAAAACTTATTTGACAGTGCATCACCAGTACTGTTGCAAAACAATTAAATTCCAATAGTATAAAATTATTTTGTGTTAAATTGAATAAATATGAATAGATCATGATCCAAGTATCTCAATGAATGGATATTGAGAAAGTCAAATTTCTTAACCTGTGTGTGTGTGTGTGGGGGGGGAGAAAGTTGAATTTTTTGTTTTATCAATTTATATTATGTTTTAGTAATTTTATATACCAATTGTTTAGCCACAGAAAGAAGAGAATGAAGTCTCTCCAGAAGAAAATCCAATCTGGGAAATTAAATGTGAATGATGATGATCCGTTTGAAATATTTGTTGCATCTACTAATATTAGATATTGTTATTATGCTGAAACTCACAAGATTCTTGGGAATTCATTTGGAATGTGTGTTTTACAGGTAACTTTTGTTTACTAAATTAAACTGAAAAAAGTTAATGCATGAAAGTATTGTTAAGAAGTGGCAAAAATATCTCTAAATAATTTATTTTTATAGGATTTTGAAGCATTCACTCCTAACTTATTAGCACGTACCGTAGAAACTGTGGAAGGAGGTGGTCTTGTCATTCTGTTGCTTCGCTCAGTTTCATCTCTAAAGCAGCTTTATACCCTAACTATGGATGTTCATGAACGATACCGAACAGAAATGAATCAAGACATAGTTGCTAGATTTAATGAACGGTATGTTAAGTTTTACTCAAGTTGCTAATTACGTTTGTGTCTTCATTTTATTTGATCAGCCTTAAAAGTATGGTTTCCTTTTTTTAGGTTTTTGTTGTCCTTGGCGTCTTGTAAACGTTGTCTAATTGTTGATGATCAGCTTAATGTATTGCCTGTATCTTCTCATAATTTACTTGTAGAACCTGTAAATAAAACTGATGTGCCTGAAACTAATGAGGAGTTGGTTGCATTGAAAGAAAGTTTACGTGATACTCAACCTATTGGTGTTCTAGTCAATTGTTGTCGGACTGTTGACCAGGTTAGATTTTGAATTAATTTTAATCTGGACACAAAGTTTGTATATTTCTGGGATTTTAGTATTTCCTGTTTTCCTTTTTGGTACTCATATTTTTGTATTTTTTGTTTTCAGGCTAAAGCTGTTCTTAAATTTATCGAATCAATTGCCGAGAAAACATTGCGATCAACTGTTTCTTTAACTGCTGCTAGAGGCAGAGGCAAATCTGCAGCTTTAGGTCTTTCTATCGCTGCTGCTGTAGCATTTGGTTACTCTAATATCTTTGTTACAAGTCCAAGTCCTGAAAATTTGAAGACTTTATTTGAATTTGCTTTTAAAGGTAATTTTCTGTCCAATATATTTTATCTAGAGGTCATTTCTTTCTGTGTTTTATAATTACTTGTAGGTAAGAACAAGGTATTGAATATGAACAATTAAATTGTAAAAGAACTTGGTGAACGAAAGGTTGCTGGACCTGAACTACTGTTAATTAAAATTCTTTTACTATAATGTAATAAATGTAACAAATTTCAAAATAACTAAAGATAAGTGTATATTGAAATAAATAGTTGACTTATAATAAGTGCTGGAAATGTCCACCTCCATTGCCCATACATGCTTTAACAAATTTTCTTGTATCTGAAGACAATTTTTAAAAATGTAACTCTATAGTTGATTACAATACAATCTGAAAAATCATTATAGTAAAACAGAAAGTGTCTTGAATTGTTGTGCTTGGTAAGTGTATACTACAACAATAATAGTTTATTTTTTAATTTTTTGTTTGTTTGAGGCTTTAGGGCTCGTCAACATCGAGGTCATTAGAGCCCAAAGAATAGTTTAACCGTGTAGCTTTTGACTCATATGATTTGCATTTTTATTCACATTAAACCTCATAAAAATAGAAAATTACTCAGTTTGCCCCACAATAAAATATTGGATTGTGAATAAAACTAACACAGTGTTGTCAATGACTAGGATATGGACAATGCCTGACTTGAATGAAGCCCCAAAGAGCATGCAGGGGTTAAACCCACCAGCAAGATTGCCGGGAAACTTCTCAAATGGTGGTGTAGTAAAACAGTACTGTAAGCAAAGCATGTGGAATAAATAAAATAAGCAAATGAGCTAAAAAAATATAATATACATTATCATGAAGTACAAATAAAATTTTCTTTTTGACAATATTCTTGGACCAAATCTATCTTACGGTCCAACGCCGTAGAAAAATAACCTTATTCTTCATATATCCTTCCGCGAGTGCTGCTTCCTCCACCATCGCCTCCATCGTCACACATACAACATATTTTCTTCAAACTAAATCGCCGGGTCTAACAAACCTAACATCATTGTTCATGGCTAACCTAACATCATTATTCATTATAATTGTTCATGGCTCGCTGTCGCGAGCCATATTATAATTAACATACCCCTAACATACTAACATAAACGGTGGCGGAGAGAAGAAAATAGTGCGGAACAATATTTCTTTATAACTACCGTAAATATGAAGAGTGAAGAATATGGCTTATATTTTCGGAACCGTAATAATATTTGTAGTATTATGACATTAATCATTTTTTCGAACCCTCTTTGGACCATATGCTATACTTTGGCCATATTCTTCTAATTACATTGTGTTGTAATTGAGTTTGAACTTGAAAAATTATGTTAATTGAAGATTTCTGTATTCAAAATAGGAGATGAATCTCAACTGCCGAGACCTACTAGTTATATTTTAGTTCATGCACTGTATGAGAGTTATTGAATACAAGTTATCTTACCCTGAAAATTTGCAGGAAGGTCTAGGGAATGTTGAGGCCATAATATGTCTGAAATGATGGTCTCCAAGAAATATTACATAAAAATTACATAGACATTTTTGTCATGTGAATGGTCTTTCAATCTTGCTGTATCCAGCAATGTTTACAAGCATATAGCAAAACAATAAACCAAGTTGATTCTAGCTTATGTTCAGCTGTGAGTCTATAAAAAGAATTGGACCAATAATTCTCCAACAGAAACAAAGTTCACAGCATAGATTTTTGCTAGTTACTAGTTGATAAATGGTGGATTTGTTTGGTTCATTAGAATCTGAAAAAGCATTCTTGAAATCTTCTTGATTCTTGGAGAACTATGTAACTTTGAAGACTACAAAGTGAAGACTGTTAGTATGTGAAAGACATGGTTGCTTGCAACAGACGTAAGAAGCAGAATTAATTCTATTGTTTGCAAGGGTTGTGTTGCTACGGTATTGCTATGAAAAGTTCAAAGACAAAATATAGCTATTCCATTATTCTATTAAATAATCCACCTTCATTTTCAGAAGAGCTTGAAATTTGGGGTTGGCAACTCTGTATGTTGATTTTTTGGTGTGTACGTTGACTCATTGAAAATTATACTATGTATATGAAAATGTTATTTGATACAAATGATGGGAAATTCCTGCTTAATTTTGCTATCAATCAACCATCCAGTACAATCATTCAAAGTCTCTGTGTTTTTGGCAAGTTTGTCCATGTTGATGTTAAGTGTGTGATGTGTGTAAAGATTGGTGACTGGAAAATATGGGCAGTTTAGTTGATTCGGAGGAGAGAAATTGTGAGACTGACATTGTAGTTATATTGTTCCCAAAGTATTTTACTGCTTATATTGTTGTTCATATTGGCTTCAAAGTAAATATTTTCAGAGACCTACAAATATGTCATTTTTTGTCACAAAAGGGATAAAATTTCATTAAAAAAACAAAAACAAATCATGAGCTAAATTTTTCTGTCTAAATGCACTGTGGCACGGTGTCCCTGATGATGTTGTTTGGTGCACGCTGTGTGACCCACTGCTTTGTAGGCTTATGATGAGTGCTCTGTGTATGCAAAACAACTTCCAGTTGAGAAACTATCATGGATTGTTGGTGGTCGTTAGTCATTACTCTAGAGTACAAGATACCTCATGGTTTCTGTCACAAATACATAAAAGACTATGCATTAAAATGAGCAAAAGCCATCCAAAATTTGTAAGAATGTTAGTAATTTTTGTTGTTCACATATTTGTTTCTTGGATAAAAAATGAACTGTTCATTTATAAAATTCAAGATGTATTCTGCTAAATATGTTTGTAACTACTTGTAACTCAATGGTGTTTCATTTTGTTGAATTAAATATCAGTCCTATTTCTCAACTTTATAAATTCAAATGTTTTATTGATTGGGAAAGAAATTACAAAGAAGAAAATCGGGATTGAATTAGTTTTGCCCAGTAATTTATTTTAGCTATAATAATATAACTAGATATAATAAGTTTGATTGGTTTCTTCTTTATACTTGTTTAGTGCCAATTTTTTTAAAATTTTATTTTTATTTTGTCTTAACACCTTTTCGCGAGGACTTTAAAGCACTCTTAAGAAAATATTTCTAATTCTTACACTTGTTGAGTATCTAATAAGTATCATAATAAGTACGTTTGACTTTTCAGGGTTCGATGCTTTGGAATATCAGGAACATTTAGATTATGATCTTATTCAGTCAACAAACCCAGAATTTAACAAGGCTATTGTTCGTGTAAATATTTTTAAAGATCACCGGCAAACAATTCAGGTAATTTGATTTTTCTCTTTTTTTCTGGTAAATTTCATTGTGCAGTAGGGTGTCCCTTAGTTTTTGCCTTTCTTTAGTTTCAAACACTTACCCTCAATTTTTTTAATATTTCATCCCAAAAGTTAGTATATGAAATATTATCTCCCTGGAATGACGTTAACCCTTACACACCAGAGTTGTTATATTAAAAAAACAAATAAAATATTAAAGAAACTTTTCCCACATCCATTATTTCATTCTAATCAACTTGAAATTTTTATCATAGCTTTGGAATGAAGTACAAAAGGTCGAATAAAAATTTCAAGTCAATTGGGTAAAATATACAATGAGAAAAATTTGAATACTCCAAATAAAAGCTTAAATTCAGAGGAACTGCCATTATTTTTTAATTCAAGGATTGTGGAAGTTGCATGCAATTGTTATAAGATTTTATCGAATGTTATCATTATTCCAAAAACTTTGCCAAAAACGGAATCTTTTATGGGCGATCTAGCTTCTTTTCTATGCAATATCAAAGATGCAGGATGATGATGGGCATGTGCTGACTTGCACAGAAACTTGTCAATTCTTCCTTGTTTATGAAGTGCACGTGCATTCACAGTCCTCTTATTCTTCATTAACAGTATGTCATTTTTTCAAGTGTGGATCACTTAAGATATCTACCATGTCATTGATGCCTCAACTCAAGTAAAGGAATATTTCTGTTGGGTGAAGTGAATCATCAACTGGTCAGTTGTGAGCTTCTGTCAAATTGTCTGATACTCGCTGTGTTATTTTATAATATTTGTGTGGTGAAATTATCTGTGAACAAAAGTGCTTATCTCACTGTTTAAGAGTGCAGTATATTTAGGGAGAAAGCAAGGTTCCCATTTAATCACTTCCAAAGAGTGTTAAAAATCTCACTAAATTATACAAGATCTGGAGGAATCTCCAAAAAGATGCAAAGAAAAATCAAGATGTCTTCAAGCTCAATAGGCAAGAGTTTACAAGTAAATTGGATTCTCTATTCGATATTGCATATGCCAATGTTTTTCATATGAAAATCGAGGAAGATAAAAATCTTTCTACAGCATCAGTGGGAACCTGGGCGATCTGGTTGCTTAGCTGGAGTGGAAGACTGAAAAAGAAAAACGTGGAAGACAAAGAGTTCAAGAAGAAGGTAATTCGTGAATGAAATATTCCTCTGCGGCATGTACGCTGTTGTCAGTTATTCTATTGGCTGACTTGTTTGACTGTTCTATTTTACCTGATGAGGTTGTTTACCTGAGAAATTTCCCGTCATCTCTCAGAAAAGAGGTACTGGAAAATGAGGTAGGAAGATTTTGTCACTCCAAATTTATTAGTAGCCTTAGGTAGATGTCATTTGAGTGAGAGAGACTCTGTTTTCGTTATTCAATCTACAGTGGGACACTTGAACATAAAATGGATGATTTTCCAGTAAATAATCCAGATGTCTTTTCTGTTCACTGGGATGGTGAATTACTATCACTGTTGGGTGTTCAAAATGCCAAAGATTTGTGATTTCATTCAGATGGAAAGAACAAATTGTAGTTGTTTCTAAATTGAACAATTCCAGCAGAAAGGAGCAGGCAAATATGGCTTGGAATGCAATCTCCAACTGCAATCTTGAAGATAATGTGGAGTTCCTCTGTTGTATTGCAATGGTTTGTAATACAGGTCGTATCAATGGTTCCTGTGTGCTTTTGGAACAAATTAAGCAGGGATTTGATAAATTTCGGTTGCTGCCATCATGTTTCTGAACTTGTCTTGAAAAGTGTTTTTGAATAAAATGTTCACAAATTAACACAAGCCCAGAACTCTTTTCAAGAAATTCAAAGAAAATTGAAAAATTATTTATCCGGCCAATATCAATGTCTGTAAAGAAATTATAGAGGTTCACTGGAACGGTGCCTAAATTGATGCTTTGCCAGATTCCTACCAAGCTGAACTACAAAAGAAGTTAAGACATGACTATTGAGTGTTTATTGAGCTTTCCATCATGCAAACGTCTGTTCTTTGTGCATTATCTTGTCATGAAGACAATTAGTTTTAATTTGAACCCCACACCTGACACCAGTTGTGAAGAGTTTTGGGGAAGATTCTCACGACTGATAAACTAACTTAGAGACCTAGCAATAAGGAGGAGAGGGAGACTCAAATAGCCAAACCACTGAGTCATGGCAATTATTTTAATTCTGTTGTTAAACTTATATTATTGTACACAAGCAGTGGCAGCAACTTGCAGCAGGTATGCAGCAAGAGCTTTAGTTCTTAACGGAACCTCGGTTTTTGGCAGACGGGCATCCGCAAAGGTCCAGGCTTTGGAGGATTGAAGGAGTCTATTAGTTATAACCGAGCATCCACAAGGCCCCTGGCTATGGAAGTGGGAAGGATTAGGGGTACGCTATATGCCTGTTGGCTGTCGTCCAGCGGTTCCCCTCATGAGAGACTTGCTGTAGCTCATTATGTAGTGTATTTCCACTGAATTTGCCCTCTGCCAATGCTGCATCCGTCTGTAGTTCAACACACGAGTGCGTGCTGCCTGCTTTACAATAATCGTTCCAAGCATTGCTGGTATTCCCCTTACATTATGAGTATGTGTAAATTATGCTCCACAGCTCACTTAGAAATTCCTTAATACTTCTCAGTGTTTCTGATTATATTTATTTATTTTATTTATCCTCGATTACTAAATTTCTTTTGCTTTAATACTGTATGCTTTGTTTCAAATAACTAAAATAAATATTATGTAAAAATGAGACTAAATTAAATTTGCCATGTTCAAACAAGTTAGAAAGATACCCACTGGCTCAGTTGTGCAAATATGCTTTTGAGGCAATATTATTTTTGGGAAATAAGTGCTTGATTACTAACTTTCATGTGTGACCAAACCAATGGCAAAGCATCATCAGGAGCACACATCAGGAGAAGCCATTTAAATTTTCTCTGAATTTTCGCAGAAAATGACTTCATTGTCTCTTTAATGATGTTAGAACTTACTATGGGAAAATTTGTTTTGTCTACTAAATGCGGGAATATCTTATATCAAAGTTCCACTCTATATGTGAAAAACTTAATTTCTATGAAGATTAAGAATAGGTAATTAATATATTAGTCTAATTTATAGTGGGTAACTTGTGTAAACAAAAAGTATTTATAATCAAAAAATTATATTTTTTGTTGTGATATTATGATTTGTGTTTATTTTTTAGTATATACATCCCACAGACGCTAATAAGCTTGGGCAAGCAGAGTTGCTGGTCATTGATGAAGCTGCTGCAATTCCTCTTCCTTACGTGAAAAGCATGTTAGGATCATATTTGGTGTTTCTTGCATCGACAATCAATGGGTAAGTACCTTAATTGCTTAAAAGCAGGAAGTTATAATAATAATAGTAAATAATTATAATTATAATTGGCGCCTATGGGTGAGTTGTTACCGTAGTGGCCTCTCACACCCGAGTGCGCAGGTTCAAACCCGGTCGAGGTCAACCGACTTTTAGGGTGTAGTATGATTATACTGCAAGTAAAAGATCCCTTGAGCATCATTTGGTGCTCTCTGCAAAATTAATTCTCGGTGAAAATTGCACCCACGCCATCTGGTAGCGGAAGACGGAACATCTAAATTGCCCAAAGGGACGCAACCAAAGAAAAATGGGCCACAATTAATGGGAGCCAAGACCCATATGCTATTATTTTTATTATTATTATTATTTTATAATATTATTATTATTTAAAGACCAAAATGATTAAATTAAGAATTCATTAATTAGAATGCATTTCACATAATAGGAAACATTTTATTAAAACAATACTTGTTGATACTGTAATTATCATGAGGTAAATTCAAAATTTAAATGCATCTGAGAAAAAGCTCTAGCAATTCTTTTGGTAAGTATTGATCACATATAGAAAGGATGTAGATTAATTAGTCTAAATTAAATAATTCAAACCTAAAAAGACCTGTATTCAAATTGTAGCTGTTCGCTTAATTAGATGAACAAAGAATGACATTATTGCAGTTTTCAATTTGTTCCCTTCAGAGAGTTCTGTATTACAAAAAATTCTAACTTTTAACCAGTAGCAAAACCAAATTTTACATAACTGTAAAATTTGAAAAGTAATGTAACTATTATATTAATGCTCTACCTGAATATAATTACTCGTGTTGTTGTTTGAAGAAATTACAGTCAATAATTTGTATACTGTGTAATTCTGTTTATCATATTAGTTTGGAAAGGGAAAAGTACATTCCAGTTGATAAAACTTGTATTGTGCGCTGTGTTGATGTTGACATAACCTCTGTCTCAGTTTTTCAGGAGCAGATTGGTAATGAAACAAAAATCAACAATTTAAAATGCCTTCTAAAAACAACACTAAATGAGAATGAAAACTTAAAATTACGAGCATCTCATTAAATTATGAAATTCATGAACTTAAGAATTTTGTTGCTAAACAAGACACTAGTGTGATAGATCAAAGTTTTTGACAGAATGCTGAAAATGAAGGTGATCATAAACGTGATATATTGATTGAGAAATATAATCTATGGAATGAAAAAGTATTATTGGGAAAATGAACTAAGTCCTCACTGACAACGTTCAATTTTTGGTGGATAAACTAGGCGAATCCACTACACTGAATAATGTCTCTAGAATGACATTTAATCAAGTTTTGATCGCGAACAGTTTTCCTATTGCAAATAAGAAGACATCAGTTATCACTAATTCTTTGGTAGTCAAAAGTACAACTAACTTAAATGAAGATCAAACAGCAGTTAAGATAAAAACTTAATCCTATGGAAATGAACATTAGAATTAGACAATTTAGACCTCTCGAGAAAAGTCAAACTTGTTTTTATTAATACAAACTGAGAGTAACAAAGTACAGGGAGCAATACTAGACAAGTTTAGTGAAAAATTAAGGAATCCTTGACTAAAAATACAAACCTCAAAAGCTATCTAATTTCCAGATTATAATTTGACACACTAGTTTTTTCCTAATTTATGTATTGGTACTACAATGGATTTTTTCCAATCCTTAAGAACCGAGCTGTTATTCATTGATATCTGGAATAACCTTTTTAGATAACGGATAATAGGATCTCCCCCATTTTGAGAATTTCTACTGGTATATCATCAGGTCCCATTGATTTTCTGTCTTTTGTATGTTTCAACTGTTTCCTAATCATTTTCGTCTGGATACTAAATGTATTTTCTCCTAATATGTTGCTTTCTAAAGAAACTATCCGTCGCATCATGGAAAATTGGGCCGCAGGTGTGCTATCCATTGCACCACCCGCTTCAACTCCCAAGTCCGTATGCAACCTCCATCTGGCCTATTGTTTAGTTGTTTTAAAAACTATTGTTTAGTTGTCAGTGATGAACATGATGCCTTTTATGGGGTTAATTAACAGGAAACTGTACTCCCATTATTTTACTATAATAAAGAAGAGATTGCATTGATTAGAAATAGCTTGATCATTTAGAACACAAGACACTGGTAATTTACACTTTAAAGTTCTTAATTCAACCACATCTCATCACAAAAGATAATAAATTATGCTGAGTCAGTACAGTATAATATTTTCTTAATGTGTGACAATTTGAATTTTGGATTTCGCTTTGAAGGGAATTTTTTTGTATTGTCATGAAAGTTATACCTGCTATTGAATAGGTGATACCACAAAGCGAACAGTGACAAAATCTTATATCTTGAATATATAATGGACGTTACTAGTAGAATGAGTACCACTAGACCAGTTTATGTGGTATGCAGTTTTTTAAATGACATGAACAACATGATGTGAAAATATACATTAAATTTAAGTTTAATTTTATGTTAAAATTTTCTGTTGTTCTTGTAACAATTTATCACTTGATGACGACATCTCAAACCACGAGTGGAAATGTGTTGTAAATATTGCAAATGTCCATAAAAAGGTCTTAAGTTGTAATGTATAGATTTATCTATGATATCAAAGTAATGTTTGTGTAAAAAGTGAAGAAACGATTGCTTTTCGTATTTGTACCTTCCAACATAATAGAGGTACTATAATTGACTCAGGGATTAAAATGGACCCAAGCATATTGGTTTTTTTTAATGCATATGGACTAAGAATTTAATTTATAAAGTTAAATAAATAATGTAAGACTTGCAACCTTTTATGGATGAACAATATATTCTGTGGTTAAAAGCTCACAACATTTCGACTTTCATTTGAAGTCGTCATCAGGTGGCACAAATTATAACAAGCAACATAACAGAATAATTGAGCATGATATTAAACATAAATGTAAGCTCAAAACAACAAAAAGTTTACAAAAAAGCAGAATTACACACATGATAATATTGTATTGTATATGTCACATAGCTTTTCTATGTCTGTGCGTACATTTTACTCCCGTATTTGTTATAATTTGTACCACCTAACGATGACTTCAAATGAAAGTTGAAATGTTGTGAGCATTTAATCACAGAATATATTGTTCATCCATAAAAGGTCAAAAGTCTTAAATTATTGATATAATTTGATTACATAATGGACATTAAGTGTAGTAGAATTTATGAATCATGAAAAGGATTGTATCTGTGATCCTAAGACAAATAATTAAGATATTTTTAGAAAATTAAATGTGTTGAAGATCACAAAACTAACAAATTATTACAATATTCATCTAAGATTTCTGCAGAAATATCATAACGGTTAAATAAGTACCAGTGTAAAAGTATGAGTATTTTTATAACTATTATCATTTATTATTCATATTCAGGTTCTGTCGACAAGAATATACTGTCAGAGATACTGCTGAATCATATGCCTGAACATATGGCTAATGTTTGTGTTGGTTAATAGCATTAAAATAATTACTGTAACTTTGAATACTTCATGCAAGTTTTCTGCCAAAATGTCACTACTGTAGGATAAGCACCTCTGATAAAGTGTGAGTAGTATGAGCACACCTGTAATTTGTCAATAAAATTATAAACAATTATCAAGCTTATTTTTATAACAATTTAATGTGTTATATTTGATACTTAGTTGCTAAATTATTAATTGTATTTGTATAGGAGCATATTGTTGCGTTTCTGGAGTTTTAAAGTTGACTATTTATGTATATCAAAGCTTAAAGTTTTAGCAAAATTTGGAAAATAATATCTTTGCTTCCAGTCAAATGTTAAAGTTGTAATTTTTACATTAGTTTATAATCATAGAGATCTTTAAATCCTGTAAATATCATATTTTTATTAGATCCTCAAATAGTTATAAACCTTCTAAAAACGAAAAAATTGAAAAAAAAATTTTTTTTTGGAAGTTTTTTTTGTAGGGCTTTACGGCTCGCCGACATCGAGGTCATTAGAACCCTAAAATTTTGTACAAGTAGGGAAAATGCAGTTACGCACTAAGGAAAGCCAACATGTCTTTCCTTGCGTGTGGGACTCGCCGAATGACTCAACCATACCCACTAAAAACCCTCCTGAATTATAATATGTCAAAACATTTTTTAAAATGAGGGGAAAAAAAGAGACAAAGGATTCCTAAAACATTATAAAAGCCGAAAACAAAGAAGAAAGTAAATTTAGGGAGAGAATTTTTGTACAGGTAGGGAAAAAGCTGTTACGCACTAAGAAGAACCAACATGACTTTCCCTGCGTGTGGGTCTCGCCGAATGACTCGACCATACCCACTAAAAACCCTCCTGAATTGCAATATATCCAAACATAAAAAGAGAGAGACAAAAGATACCTAAAACCAAAAACAAAGAAAAAAGTAAATTTAGAGAGAGAAAAAATGAAAATTCAAGGAAAAGGGGAAAAAGGGATTTAAATCCAAACCCTCCCGAGAACTCGTGGGGGGAACCCCGTTTCATGTATGGATTTGAGTAACGACATATGAAGAAAGATCAGTTACGGTTCCAGAGACCACATTCCTGAAGGAATCTAAAAAAGACGTATCAAAATCGGTTCATTTTGCCCCAGCATAACATTCAAACTGTTGGGTAGATTGTGTTGCCGTCGGCTGGTATAATTGAGACACTCCAAAAGAAAGTGTTCCACAGTAAGTGTTATGTTGCAAGTTTCACAGATGGGGGAAGTTCACCGCATAAGAGATGACCATGGGTAAGATAGCAGTGGCCAATACGAAGACGTGTAAGGATTACTTCTTCACGTCTGTTCGCACGGGATGGTGACATCCAGGTCTTAACGGAGTCTTTTACCTTCCTCAGCTTAAAGGCACAAGTTTGCCATTCAGCTTGCCATGTCCCAAGAAGAGACGATCTAATGGCAACCTTTGAATCTTCAGAGCAGATGAAAGGTCAAGGACTGCCCTATGTGTTCCCCGCTTCGATGCCTCATCAGCCTCTTCATTTCCCATGATACCCATATGCCCAGGAACCAAACAAAGGACTATTTCAAAATTTTTAAGTACTAGCTGGCTTATTAGATTCTGAATTGTCAGCGTAAGGGTGTCGGAAGTGTACAGTGAAGACATAAATGGTCATAAGGTCATAACCTGGAAAAGTGACATGTCTCAAGAATGAAATTCTATACACTGTATATGTGTGTGTATGCACAAAAAGATTTAATTCTGAGACATACCCCTTCCTTTAGAAAATTGCTTTCGAAAACAAAAATTTATTCATTATCAAACATCTAATTCAAGACGCAAAATCAATTAGACGCAGGTAGCTATATAAATTAAATATATGTTGAAACTGAAGTGTAGAATGTGTGAAACACAATGTCAGTAATTGAAAGGCGTTAGACCAAACCAATCATGAGATATTAAAGCTTACATAAACACTTACAAAGGCCAAAAACAGTGCACATGGAAGAACAAAAATGACCGTCATTTTTAAAGCAGACATGGTAAATTTTTTGAATTGTGTTTTTCAACTCTCCAATAATACTAGAAACAACACACAAAATGGGCTCCAATGACCTTTGATGTCGACATGAGCCGTAAAGCCCCACACAAAAAGAAAAAAAACACACACATACACAAAAGATTAAATTTTTCTGAAGGGGTGTGGTGATATGCCCTGGATCACTTAGTATAGATTGACCCATTTTCTTTATTCATTCTGTTTTCTCACATAACGATATAAATTTTGCCCATTGTTTTGCGTATTAGCCAATAGATTTTTCATATAAACTTCGTAAGCCACTCATTTCGCATGAATAAGTTTATTTGATATCTTTTTAAAACTATTTTGATGTTCTTCATCATACTTTCTTCTAGGGCATGATTTCCTGACTTTTCTTTTTAGTCGTCTAATTTCCGCGGTGTAATATTCGGGATCAGAATTTTGTTTAATCAGTTTTGTGGAGACAAAATTATGTAAGCAATAAGAAACTATTTGTTTAAAACTCTGCCAAACTCCTCCATGCTGCTCCCCTGAGACGCCCAGTCACAATAATTCACATATTAATAATTTTGCATGGTATTCACTTGCGCTTTTTGAACATGAAATATTTGCTTCGGAGTTCCATTTTTCCATTTTCTGTCTCCTAATTTAAATGAATCAATACAGTTTTACAATTACTAATTCCTGAAACAATTCCACAATTAAGAAATAGATCGACTGGCTAGAGTAAAAATGTCTAATACTGAGTGTCCCCTTGTGGACTACGCAACCACCTGACCCCTCTCAAACTAAATCATTGATGATGAGTTGCGCTTTGCTTTGCGTTCCAACTACCCTAGGCCAGTGTACAGTTGACAAGTTTAGATCTCGCTCTATAACATCATTTCCTTGCAGTGGTCCCGAGGCATTATTTAATATTTTGATTTTTTTTTTTTCCCAATAATTTGTAATCTTCATTAGGTGCTCTATATGCTGCTACTATGTTTAGTGAGTTTTGTATTTTACAATTTCTCAATTGTCACTTTTGCATAAACTTTTTAAGTGTTAAGGAAGTTTTATGCTTCTGTAGAAGACTGTGTTTATGGTTGAAATGTTATGTCTTTTAATGTAATTAACAAATAGTCTGAAAGTGAGGAATTTGTGTATATATTTCATAAATTATTCATACTAACTATTCTTTATGGCTCTTTAGCTTAACTCTATTATCATTTTTCAATTTTTCATATTGTTAGTATAGTATGTAAAAAGGCAGAAGTCATTGTTAACTTTACCAATACTCTACCAACCTTTATCAACATCATTTTTACTAAATTGTTATTTATGCTAATGTTGATATATGTTAAATTATGTTTTAATTGCTTTAAGACTATTATATTGAATATTGTCATAATTTGTAGTTTATTTATTCTGAAGCATAACTTGTGTAATTTATTTTTTGTTTTAACATTATTTTTAACTTGCACCTTTTGTTAATTATTTTCATAGTGAAATTCAATTGTGTATTATTAGAGTTTGAATACCCCAAATTTGACTCTAATGTTTCTTTTTTCTTCAGGTATGAAGGAACTGGTCGATCACTTTCTCTAAAATTACTGCAGCAATTACGTGCTCAAAGTTTACCTACCAGAACAAATTCCCAAGAATCTAAGAATCTTGGGCGCACCTTGTACGAAGTAAATAATAATTATTTTTATAATTCATTGTTGTAATATGTTTTGAATGGTACAAAATACCTTTATCTAATAGTTGCAAGTGCCGTGTGAAGATTTGTGTGTGTGTGTGTGAAATTAGCTGCGAATATTGTGAATGTTGAAGTATTATGCATGTTTGTGAATACTGTACAACTAACTTACTAAGCGTATGCTGGTGTTGAAACTTGAGAGATGGTTAAAAATTATTAAAAACATGCTCTTTCTCAAATATTAGATTTTTACCTTTGAGCTCTTTAATTGGAATTAATAGGATCATCCCTTGCTTGCTACCTAAGAGAAAAT
Source organism: Laupala kohalensis (assembly GCA_002313205.1). NCBI lineage: Eukaryota > Metazoa > Arthropoda > Insecta > Orthoptera > Trigonidiidae > Laupala > Laupala kohalensis. The sequence continues at coordinate 75,965 of NNCF01127071.1, read as the reverse complement.
TTGTTTATTGTCCTGTGTTATCTTATAGCACGTTGTAACTTTTTTTGATAAATCACTTATTTGTTTATTTTGTTACCTACTCCAACTACTAGCAGGCTGAGTAGAACTGGGAGTCAGTTTGGATGATGAGGTGTGATAAAAAAATCCCCATCCCACTGGGGATTGAACCCTTGCCATCCAGACAGCAACTCAATGCTCTACCCACCAAACCACACTGATTCCAAAATTCATGTAGTGTATAATATTTTAAAATTTTGTGTGATGTTTAGTTTGATAATTGTAGAATAATGTTCCCTATAAATTTCAAACTCTTTTTAACAAATTAAAATACCTGTTTTGGGAAACATCTCTTACAATGTAAGTGGTATTCTATTCTTCTTGTCATTTCTAGAAGCTATTAATTATTTTATTTACAGATTTCTCTAAATGAGTCTATTAGATATAGACCTGGAGATGATGTTGAGAAATGGTTGACTGATTTATTATGTTTGGATGCAATGTCAGTGCCATTAATATACTCGGGTTGTCCACCTCCTGATGAATGTGATCTTTATTATATAAACAGGTATTCCTTTAACTATATTAGTTTTTTAGTGCTGTTCTTTCTTTCTTTCTTTCATTTTTCATCATTATGATTTCTTCATTGCAGAGATACATTATTTTGTTACCACAAAGCTTCTGAGGCATTTCTCCAGAGATTGGTTTCTCTGTTTGTTGCATCTCACTACAAGGTAAGGGTTCTACACTAGTGTTTAAACGAGATTGTGTAAATCTACTATTGTTTTATATTGTAGTTTTCTGATTTCCTTAGGACTTATAAAATTGTAATTTTGTAAAGTGTTGTGCAAAAGTTCACATGAGTTTTAATGTATCATTTAATTATAAGTACAATATGTCACCATTAAATGAGACTTAAAGTATTTTATCCACTTACATATTTATGAAAAGAATATTCAGTTATTACCGTGAATTTGGTTCCCCATATCAGGAAGGATCAAATAAAAAAATTGCTAATTTTGTGGAAGATCAAACATAAGGAATATTGTTTTAATGTGTCTATTTGTAAAGCATTAAATGAGCTTATTTTGACTTTAAAATTTTTTGTGGTATTTATCTCAGAAACAGCTCAATCAGTTTTAAGGAACTTTTAAGAATTTAGAGATGGAGAGGAACAAAGGTCATTGACCATGTTTTCTCCTCTGGAAACATTTAGATTATTGTACGATTTTAATATTTTTGAACACAATTCAGACTGATACCTTCTGTTTAACTTCCTGTTATTTGCCTTCTGGTATTTCTGTTGTAAACAGCTTGATAAATTTTGATAAAATAGATAGAATATAGACTTTATTGGATGAAAAAGCATTTGATTTTTATATCATTTCTTAGTAAATTTACTGTATCTTTTTGAAGACAGGTCATGTTTTTATCTGGCAATTATCTCTTACAAGTGTAGGTCAATGTTGGTGAAATTTGTTGATTGTAGGCTATGAAAGATATGGAAGTGATAGTTACAATAAAATAATTTTGCAATTATTATTTCTATTATATTAGTTTTATACTAATATACAATTGTTACATTGTGCTAGTCATCAAAATTTGGGATGGGAGTTATGTTTGTAAATTTGAGAATTCAATTACTTCTAGTGTTGGGTTTCTTTTACACCCTCATTTTCAATGGATAGTGAACATTTTCTTTATGTACAATACTCTTACCACTTCCAGAGAGAGAAAATTTCCTTGTGAAATTGGAATCTTTTGTTTTTCAGAACACCCCAAATGACCTCCAGATGATGTCAGATGCTCCAGGTCATCATTTGTTTTGCTTGCTGGGACCTGTTGATATTGAGAGTAAATCATTGCCAGAAGTTCTGGTTGTAATACAGGTAATTTTTTCTGCATCTTTTATTCTTAAGCATTTTATTGACTTATTTCCTGCTATTGATTCTCCTTGTGAATTATTTAATTTGAAATGAGGAAGAGGGCAAAATCGTGAAGCCTCTTTTGTGGAAAGTCCAATTTATCTTCTACAAAAATGAATTTTCTGGTAAACCATTGGTACTATAGAATTTACTTTTTATTTTCAAGGAATATTAAATAATTGGTGTAAATTCTGGGAATTAATTTTTGACTATACTGTATTCATGTGCAACGATTATGTATTCTTAAATAAGTGAATGTTACTGGACAGTTTTGACGGAAGCATTACAAGTACTTACATGGGCATGATGCCACTCGACCTATATGTGACAAAGTTAAAATTTCTGACATTACTACGAACTGAGGAAAACTATATAAATGGTGAATATAATATATGTGTTGAAAGACTTACAAAGGAAGACAAGAAATCAAAAAAGAAATTGACGGATGAACTTGTAAGGGGGTGCCAAAAAAGAAATTGACGGATGAACGATGGGAGTTAGCGGAGTTAGGAAGATAGACTTACAAATACATGCAAGACATAAAATTAGATTGAATATGGCACAGATTGGAAAGACAAAAGACAGGACATGTATGTGTAGCAACGGAGATGAGACAGTGGATTATGTACTATGGGAATGTTCTTTATATGATGAAGAAAGACTGAAATATTATATGAACCAAAAGAAGAAAGAAATGTACCTATTGCAAGACTTTAATGAACTAATAGCAACAAAAAACAGATCTACTGAATTCTTTATTTACAAGGACTATGGGTTATCTACAAGAGCACAACACAAAAAAAGGGAGGAGATAATGCCCTTTTACCTGCATTGGGGACAGGCACTTCCAGTTAGAGAAGTAGGGTGAAGTAAATTCATGTAAGAAACCGAGATAATTAAAAAAGAATAGGGGAAGTTCTGTTGAAGATGTGGATAATATGTAACTTGTTTTTTAATGTACCAATTGATATGGCATAGAAACCTCTCTGATCCTTGTAGCTCAATCAAAATAAATTCATAAGAAATTGTAAATACTCAGGAAGTTTCCCAAATATTTGTTGTGAAAACCAATTTTTATTACTCACTTGTATATTATCAACTAACTAGTAGGATTAGGGAACTAAATCTAGGATGTTTGGTATGTCCAAACTAAGAGGAATTAATACATTGCAAGAAGTATTTTGTGTATTATATCTATCCTAATTGCAGACATTCTGAATTCTTTCCTCCTCATTCTTGTGAGCAATGTTTTCTGACTTGTATATTTGGACATTGAAGACCCAGCCATTATATATTATGCTCAAGTTATTAGTGTTTGATGCAGTTGATTAGATGATGCATAATATAATCTTAAGTATATTTTTTTGATTTTCTGGGAAGTCAATGATTGTAGAATATATTTCAATATTTGTGTGTGTGTTTTGGTCTCTCTTATAGGTGTGCTTAGAAGGCCAGTTATCGAGAACATCCATTTCTGAAGGTCTTTCTCGCAGTAAGAGGGCTGCTGGAGATTTAATTCCATGGACTATTGCCCAACAGTATCAGGATCAAGACTTTCCATCTTTGTGTGGAGCAAGAATTGTGAGAATAGCAACTCACCCAGATTACATGGGGGTAAGACTGATCTTTAACATATAATTCTAAAAAATAATTGTTGCTTGTGATATGACCTGGACAAAATGTGATAAAACTTTGTTTGTGCAAGAATTATTTAACTTGACCCTTAAACCATATGAGAAAAGATAATTTATTTTGAATAGTTCATGGGGTATTCCACTATTACATGATAGCTATGGAAAACCAGCGAGAGTACAAAGGGATGGGACAGATTAGTTTTGTTTATTTGTTTAAACAGTGAACCTCTGTTATTTGAAACTTGCAGGTCGAAACTAAAAAATTTGAATTAATGAAATTTCTGAAACATTGGATATTAGAAAAATTCCCAGAATAATTTCACTCAATTTTCAAACCATACTCACATTACGTACAAAGTGAAGCAAGACCATTCCCTACTATTTAATATAATATCACGCATGTTTGAAGCAGGATAATAATGTTTGTAGAACAATATTACAAGTATTTATAGCAAAGCTGTTCTCTTTACTTACATTAAGAGATGAAGAGAAATGAAGATGTAATTTTGGACTATTTTTCGTATTGTTTTAATATCTAGCTCACTGATTCTTCCAATTTCATTATCTACATCTCATGGTTGCAAACAGACAAACAGGGACGAAACAGTGACAAACAGAAGGTTTCCGCTAAATAAACAATTTCTGAAAATACTTCTGTTTTGAAAATGAACCAACCATTGTATTAGGAAGTCGTGTATCTTAGAAACTGCTCCCTATTCCACAATACAGTAGCTCCTTCTTTAAGTACTAAGTATCAAATTGGTTGTAAATATTGTTGCAGAATTGTTTAGTGTCCAAAATTATTGTAATAATTTGTCAGCAGATGCTGAGAATGGAATTAACAGCTACTGAAACTAGTTCATGTTTATAAAAGTAAGTGGAGTGTGTGGCTGATGAATTATTACAATAATGTATTGTTGTGACTCCACTGTGAATTCTTGAAGTAATTTACGTTGTTTAGTGTCCTGTTTGAATACAGCTATATAATAAATCTATTTTTAGTAAGTTTGATGGATAAGCATGTGAAAGAGCTCATTATTATTGTATCATAAAGAGAAAAACAAATGTAGCATTGTTATAAAATTTGAATTATTCAATTTTTTTTGAAAGTGTGATATAACTTTGTCTTGAATGGGAAAGTGAAGGTTTCAAATACAATTTTGAATAATCAAGAATTTCAAACTGTAGGACTTTTGCATTAACGAGGTTGCACTGTAATGGTAACCCATTTAATACAAAGATGTTGATAGGAACATCAAACAGTTGAGAAATCCTGCCATAGAGTGATCAACTGCAGTCCTAATGCATAGAGGTGTGATACTCTGCATAGTGTCATAACAGAACACTTCTGTACTGCAGATAGAGATGGGACAGAGGAACAAGATGGATAATACATACTGAACAACCCCTCTTTTATACAAATCTATAGTTTCCCAGAAAGATGATGTAAACAGAGAAAAGATGCAAATTGAGAGAATTGGAGTGAAAGGACTGGATGGGGATGATGGGGAAACAATTCTAGGATTGTAGAAGTGAACGATGATGTATGAACAATAATCAAGATTAAGTAGAGTAAACTAGGTATTTTGGCTAGTATCACACTCATATGTACAAATAAATATTGTGCATTAGAAATTTTCTCTAAAATAAAATTTGACCAAGTTTCTCAAGTATTTTTGTCTTATTTCCTTCTTATTGTTTTTAGATGGGTTATGGGAGCAGAGCATTGACACTATTGAAAAAGTATTACGAATTTCAAATACCATGTATTTTTGAGAATGTGCCCAGTAAATCAATAGAAAGTGTTACTGAAGAAGATTTGGATCTTTTGGAGGAAACTATTGGTAAGTATTGATTTTCTTATGAAATAAAGATTTATATTATTGATGAATACCAGTTTTTAAATTGTGTGGACACATAATGACAAATATTGACAAAAATTGTTAATTATTTTCAATGAACTGTGTAATCTTGATTTTTTTTTGTATTAATAATTATAGTTTATAAGCAGAACATGACAGATGTATGGAATGATAAATTGCATCACATATTTATTACATTTTTAATATATTAAGAAGGAATCGTTGGTATTACAATAGTATATTGTAAATAAATGACTAGTAAGTTGTTTTTTAAAACTTAAAATTTTCTGGCAACTGCTTCCTGTACTAAGTCATATATACTGAACAAATGCCTTACTTACATAATTTATGCTCTCACATTTACGCAACCCAATTTTTTTTTAAAGTTTCTGATTGGTTTGAACCATTTTTGGTTTAAGCGAGTATTAAATACTTTAGATAATCATATGGATTCTAGTCCTGATAGCTGCAGTTTTAGAATTAATAATCTAATAGAAAGAGTAGTAACAATGAAATATCTTGGAATTGAGATTGACATACTCCTTAAATGGAGAGAACATATAAGTTACATCATCAAAAGATCAAGATATCTTTTATTTATTTTTGCAAAACTTCCAAAAGTACTTTTATTGAATGCTTCAGTTCTTTTTGTGACCTATTTTGGTATTTTTCATAGTATTGCAATGTATTGGTTTTATAGCTTGGGGATCTACTGATGCAAATATTTTAATGCGTCTTTTAAATGTGAGCAATAAACTTAAAATTAATTTGAATAAATAAAAATGAACACATATGTGTCCATATACTAAGTTTTGGCACAATACTTAGAAGAAGACTCTTGTACATACATTTTTTTGAAACACAAATTTATATTCACAGTAAGTATAACCAAAAACCTGTGAGTTGGTCTCTCAAAGATCGGACATGAAGTAGGCAAAAAAGACACTTTTCTCTAGGCTTTGTCTAGGGACGTGTCTATTGTAACAATAAATCGTGAATTTAGTGTTATTTCAATTCTTATGATTTTTAAACACTATACTCAGAATAATCTATAGTTCGATAATAACTTACATGTAATTTTTTGCTTAAAATTACAAACATATTGACATTCTATTAGTATTATAACTCGCAGCTAACTTTTTATCTTATCTAGGAATTTTTGCTGAATTTTTTGAATCCGCCTCTGCCTTAGGGCCCTTGATCGGAATTGATGGGATGGTCCCTTGCTTGCTTCCGGAGAGTAAATTAGTTTTTTTTTCCTCCACGTGGTCATACGCAGTTTGTACTGTTTTTTGACAATAAATTTATTATTATTATTATTAATTAAAATATTACAATTCACCAATTTAGATTAGAATTTAGAACATTAAGTACTTGTGACAAAATGTGAACCGATAAACTGAAAAATTGAGCAACAACAACTTAGAAAAGACATGCTGGCGCTACAAAATGAAAAGTGTCTGATAATTTACTACTTATTAATTGCTAATTTATCACCAACAAATAAAATTTATTACTATTTTGTATTTATGTATTATATATGAAGCTGGGAAAACCAACTATACAAATCCAATAAAATTTAATTATTATTAGTTGAATATTATTTAAACAATTTATTTGCTATTTAGTACCAACAAATGTTGTAATTAAGTTTATTATCAGTGAATTATAATCATGTTTACAAGGAGCACAACAATTGTATTTTGGAAGCATTGTTAGCCAGTACAACTAACAAGAGAGCATTATATAATACGGTTTATAAAATAAACATTATTTATTTAATGAACTAATAAACAATAAAGGTTGACAATAACTGTTATATTGACAAGTAATAAGTTTATATTACTCAGTACTGTACAAAGCATGAAGGTGTATTACTTATTTATTTACTAAAAATACATAATGAGAATATTTCAAATTTTTCATAATATTTATAAGAATTTTAGGAGATGAGAAACTAAGAAAAGATATTTTATTATACAAAATTAAATAAAACAATTTTTCTACAACTAAAATTTGTTTTCATGTAACCATGCATTCTATCTGTTTTTAAAGAGGTGCTGTTTGATTGTACTGAATGGAAGCGAGCTCTATCGGTGAAACATGTTAGGAAAGTAATTTACTGCCGTTTTAAGTCGAGTGGGTTTACTTCCCTACTACACCCTGATGTAAATTGAAGAGAGAGCAGTATCCTGGTACAGCACTGTGGATTGAATAAAAAATGATAGTGATGTGGTCCTCTTTCTAGTACTTGTTGACATTCATTTACTTGCAATATGTGGTTCCAGTTTTATTGACTTTTAAAATAGCTGAAGGTCTTATGAATCACTCTGTAATGTATTAAACTCTTTATAAAATCTGTCCAAGAAAGGTTACAGCTCTATTTGTATATTCTGGGATCTTTTTGTTTCTTTTCTTTTTTTCTAGAACCCAGAAAATCACTACCTCCACTTCTCTTAAAACTTAGTGAAAGAACACCAGAAAGACTTGATTATTTGGGTGTTGCTTATGGATTGACTTTACCTTTGCTAAAATTTTGGAAAAGAGCTGGTTTTGTTCCTGTCTATCTCAGGTGTGTATTGAAATGTTTGATAATTTTTCTTATTGTAATATTTCATGTAAATAGATATTAATCTGTTGAATTCTATTTCATTCAGTTATTATTGACATTTCTTCCAGGAAGAAGTTATCTTATTCATTTGATTACTTTTGGTCAGGTGAAAATGGCTTGGAATTGAACCTGGGACTCCTGCATTGATTGCAGGGGAGTTAACCACTACACCACCTGTTCATCTTCCACAACTGTACACCATTTCCACCCATTTCTCAGGTCTTCCAGGATTTAGGTGTGGGCAGAAATGATGTATAGTTGTGGAAAGCGAACAGGTGTTGTTGTGATTAACACCCCTGCGATCAATGCAGTCACTGGTTTCATTTTCGGCTCGGCTCCATTTTCACCTGACCTACAGTTATCACATACCTTCCTCACTTATAGGGTACATGGAAGAAATAAATGCATCTTATTCATTTCATTTCAAAATGAGATACTTATGATATAGATTAGGTATAGATTTATAGGTTAAAGAACAACAAAAATTATGTTTCTTCATAAACAGTTGTTTTGATTCTTTTTCATAACCTGTTATAGATTTTAATCCATTTTAAATTATGGTCTAGGAATTCATAGTTGTTGTTTTTTTGGAATTAAAGAATTAGAATAGGGTCTTATGTTTGAAATACTGAATAATCATTTAACTATTTTCATAAATGCAAAAACCTAAATGTCTCACATTCATTATTCTTTTATCAACTTCCTTAAATTACCTATAATAGTGATAATAATGAAGTAATGCAATGATGATGATAATTATGAATAGTGCAATGAGAATTCATAACACTTCTGTTTTGCATCAAAATCCTCTTGAATAATTTTAATTGTAATTCAAAATCAATACATCAGGACTATGGATAAGCAACTTAGTATTGATTCTCTTGATGTATTATAATTTTTTTTTTCTGGTAATAAATATCAAATATCATATGTGGAGAAACAAGATACAGCAAACTTGGCAATTTTCATAGAATTGGAATAGTCCTGGATTTTTTTGTACTGAAAATATAATCTTGTGTTAGAATTATCTTAAAATGTGGATTGTGGAGCAAAACAATTTATATCTTTTTTACTTACTTACGTATGCTACTATTAATCTAGAATCGTGTAACTTCTTACTTGATCTATCGCTCACAATATTTTCTCCAACCAGAAATACATTTGTTTCTTACTGATCGACTTACTGTAAAAATTGACAGAATGGTATTGGTGCCTTTTTGTAATAGTGCTCATACCACTAAATATCTTTCACATGTGACACTTCTGGTGAATGGAACTGAGATAAAAACTGTTATGAAAATAAATTCATATAGAATTGTCACAATAACTATTGTCACATTGTATAATCTACTATATGTAAGTGTATATGTACTACAATTAACATCCATTATATAATTAATTAAATAAATAAATGAAAGACTGATGATCTTTTATGGACGAATGATATATATAGTGAAAAGAGCTCACAATGTTTCAACTTCATTTTAAGTCATCATCAAGTGATCAAATAATAACAAATTATAACAAGAAACATAACAACAGAACAATTGAACATTGTATTAAACATAAATATATACACAAAATATGTTTACAAAATAGCAGACTACACAAACAAGTTACAATATTGTATTGTACATACTGGAAAGCTTTTCAGTGTGTGTGCGTAAATTCTAACTCCCGTGTGTATTTCTTATAAATATTTCTGATATACGTTTGTAACTCCTTTGTCCAAAATTAATTCCCAATCCATCAAGTGATGATTAGTGCAATGTGAGGTAATTACACTTTGTTCAACTGATTTTAAATTTTGCTTGTGCTCCTGGTTTCTAGATTTTAACCCCCTCTTTGTTTGACCTAGTTAGCTAGCATTAAAATATTTGCATTTTATTTTGTATTGTTCATTGTTAGTATTCATGTGGTTTTTTATTTTTCTCTTTTGTTATCAAATTATTTCTTTTATTTTTAAATGTTGAATTCAATTTGATATTCTCAGAATTTAGTAATCTATAAAGTGAAGGAGTTATAAATGTGTTATAAGGAATTTATATTTATAAGGAATATTTATTTAATTGCATATACTTAAGGTAGTACTAGCTCTCCAAGTTCCTGAGAAATATTGTTGTTGTTTTTTCATTTTTATTCCATCTGTTTTATAAAACAATTTTATGAAATTTAATGAAAGAAAACCATGATCTATTATTTAACATTAACAATATTTAATGCTTGCTTGATTTGAATTAATACACATGAGCATATAAAGTTTGGCTGCTGAGCAAAATGGTTTCATGATTAATGTTTCACATCATGGATAAAGTTAAGTATTTGTTTGAAACATCTAGTGGTGTACAAATGAAAGTGACAAGAATTTTCTACAAATTATACTTATCTTCTGACACATTCATGATTTAAAAATCAGTCTTGTTTTGAAAATCAGTATCTATTAGATGCAATGTATTCTACAATCAATAATTATTACAATTATTTCTTTTAAATAGTCAGAGGTGCTCATCCCTCCTAAGCCCTATGACGCAGACCCCCCACAAATNATCAAGTACTAACACTGTCTCTTATACACATCTAGATGTGTATAAGAGACAGACGCAGAACCCCCCCAATTTTTAAAGACCCCCCCCCCAAAAAAAAACAAAAAAACCTACACATTGACTCTCTTCCAAATCGTATTCCAAATATTTAGAAATATTTTACAACTTTTATTCCTATTATTTACCCTAACTCCATATTAAAACCTTTTTTGCAAAACCAGTGCACATGCTTTCTCAATTCACTTTTAAGACTCTTATCTACATAGTACGCAAACTAAGAAAAAAGCAACCATTTTTATGCATCTTATATTGATGTTGACAAGAGCAGTTTAATCTTCTGTGTTTAAAATAAAGGGAAAGTGATTGCTTAAAAATGGCAATTGTTTGGTATGATTTCTCTAGAAATTTTGCACAGAATGCAAAAGAAAACTAATTTTTTGTCTTTTGCACGCACGGTAAAAAAATAGTTTGCACTAAGAAATATCCAGTAGGCGAATCACTCCGTTGTTTGTGTGAGCGAAAGGTTGTGTATGAGAGAGCAATTGGGAACGAAGTGGTGTCAGTGAGGGAGGTAGCCATCCGCCTTCCGCCTTTACAGACTATACGATATTACGCACGTCTTATAAAAAAAAGCATTCAGTATCAGAGACACTAAAAACGAATATTTCCGTCAGTCAAGTATTTTTTCTTGGTTAGACTGTCTGTAGATCAGTATATATGAGAAAGTAAAAAGAAGGTTCATCACCTATATCCATTTTACTGATAAAGGATAAATTTAAATGAGATTACAGTACATAATTAGGTTTTAATTTACATTACAGCAACTAAAAAGTTAGAAAAGTAGAAAAGAGTGTGAATTTTTAAAATATCAAAGAACCATACTCAGATTCATATGCACTAAACTGATATTGTGAGCTTTCTTACGTTTCTTCGGATTATTTCACTGGATAAGCACTTCAGATACATGTCCCCTTCTTGACCTGTAAAATATATAAAGCAAAAGAATGAGACAATTAGTAGACTTGTCACTCGATTTTAAGAAACGTAGGCCATGAAAGTTCTCAAGAAAAATGTAGTATAATTTGTAAGGAGTATAGGTGTGCGTGACTGCTAAAATTCGTAAACAAAATTTACAATAAAAAAGCCAATATCAACTATTTTTTTTTCTTTTTCGTCTCTCTCCTTACCGCACGCAATAACGCTCGAGCAGCGCTTGACGCTTTCTCATACTACGGCTCAGAAGATCCACTACCGTTGCGCATCACATATTTGCTTATTACATTAATTTTAAATGTTTTTTGGCAAAGTTGTATCCACTTATCATATCTAAGAGTTTGACTCACAAGAAACGCAAAAACTATTGCCAACACAGTGAAAATTGGTTAACTCCTCACAAATCCTCATTATAACAAAATCACCCAGATTCCCGAACGGCGATGCATGGGGAAAAAGACGAGATACAAAATTTTGTTCCAACCGCGATCACGCACAGTAAACTAATACACTGGAGGGAAAGCAATGAATCTTCAGTGCAACACCGTTTTCTAGATCTGTTGTCTGTTGTGTAATCTTACCATTCAAAATAGAGAGGCAGATATCTGTTGTCACTTCTTAGTTTACGCGAAGCGATGAGTCTCCCGGTCTTTTGATAGACATGAGATGACCCCGCGACCCTGAATTCCACGCTCGCGTCTGCTTATTCAGCGGTCTAGATCTCTGGTCGGCATGAATTTTTACAATTTATTCATCAGTTTCGAAAATGAATTTTAATTATTTATCACTCTTATAAAGTTTAAAAATTAATATGACATTGTTATGATTTTTATTGTAATATNAAAAAAAATTAAATGACGCAGTTTGCGTCACGACCCCTGTGGGCACCCCTGAAATAGTAATTCTCTTTGCCAAGTTCAACAATTTTAGTGATTAATTTACGTACACTAATTCTATTTTCATTACAAACTGATTTGTGCTATACATTCTGAATTCTTGTTCATATAGTAAATCAGCTCGTTTCTTGCTATGTATATTTTGCAAATCTTTATCCCCAAGTAAGGTATGCCATTTAATTTTGATGTCATTCAGCACTGAGCATCCAAACTTCAGAATACAAGAGAGAGTAATTCTCTGTAGTTAGTGGTTTACTTAATTTCTGCATATCTAATTGCAAAACCTGCATCAAGTACTAACATTAGTTTTTGATCTGAGCCAAATTCAATTATTTCATCACAACTCGAACATTTTGAACTTCATCTGACTGTACTTGAAAAAGTTATTCTTTTAATTTTCAAATAGTTTGAATGCATAGTAAAAAGGATGAATAAATTTACTAAAGTAATAATGTACAAGTATTGCACAATTTTTGCACAAGCTTACCTAGTTAAATGAAAATGAACACTTTTACCTTCAGGAGAAAGTATGGAGCATTTTCTACAAGTAAAAGTAAGTGAAAATGATTGTCTTTCTCTTTGTTACAGACAAACCACGAATGAATTGACCGGAGAACATTCATGTATTATGTTACACGTTCTACATACTTCAGAAAATGCTGAAGCTGGTTTGTGGTTACAAGAGTTTGGGTTCGATTTCAGGAGAAGATTTCTCTCATTACTTGGTTTTCAGTTCTCATCATTTCCTTCTGCTCTTGCTCTTAGTGTGTTGCAAAATAAATATTGCAAACCAAGTTCAAAAGGTATTTATGAACATTAATATAACTGGGACCTCGATTTTTTTAATTTTTTTAGTTTTCTGGTACTGATATTAAATTTCTTTAAAGTGTTGTCCCACAGTGAACTTGACATGTACATGACTAAATATGATGTGAAGCGTCTTGAAATGTATGCAAACAACTTGGCAGATTTCCATTTAGTGATAGATCTATTACCTGCACTTGCTCGTTTGTATTTCTTGAATTATATGGGTGAGGTACATCTGCCTGCAGTTCAGTGTGTAAGTATTTATTTGATTCACTTATCATTTGGTATTATTTATTCACTAATGTATGCAATAGATAAATGTTACATAGGAAATGATTGCAGTAATAATTAGATATAATGGATTCTGTTGTGCTGTAATGTAGTTATTAAATTGAAAAATGTTTTTCTTTTTTTAATACATGTTCTTAGAGAAATTTTCTTCTTCCTCATCCATACTTGATCTCTGTTCTCAAAACTATCAGGTAGTGGATGGACAAATTGCTCATTAAATTGATATATTAGCTGTGGTAGTATTTATAATTTAATTTTCTTAAGCTTTGATGATACTCCCCAAATTGCTGACTGAATTTTATCTCTCTGTGTAGTTCATGTTTTTTATTATGATATTTTGAGGTTGACAAATTTTTTATTAACACAGTTTTTTCTTATGCACAGTATGTGCTGCACTTGTCACTTTTTCCATTAGTTTGGTGTTTTTCTCAATAGGTCCATTTTACTTAATAATATGCTTTATTTTGGTTTGCCCGGAGTATTATTTCTTGCAATCTGCATAGTCAGTTCTTTAAAGAAACAGGCTTACTCAAGCTTTGAAATATTGCTTTCCTCAGTACAGCAAAGAAAAAGTATGGATCGAAGATGTAGTGTGAAAAATTATTGAGTAATTTTGTTGAGTAATTTAAAACATAAACTTGTTGAGTAATTTAAAACATTTATTTACTGAGGGTTTTGAATTGTATGGTGTGATACAAGAATTGTATGGTGTGACGCAACAGGAGAAATATTGTTTTTGTTGTTGTTGTAGAAATTAAAGTTCCCATTCATTTCCTTTGTTGCTTTTCTTTTATAATGTAGTATGTATCTTAATTTTGGTGGTTTTACGCCAGATTTTTTGAGAATTGGTCCATTGGGAGAGATTGTATATTGTGGAGTCATTAAAGTTCACTTTAGATTTCTTTTAAAAAGTATTCATATTCCTGTAAGATAGTTTGTTCTTTCAGAGTAAGCATTATTGTGGGTGGATATTCTTCTGTCTCTCTTAAATTTATCTTGCCAAAATATTCTTAACTGAAATTTCTTTTTGATCTTTGTTGCATTTCTTACATTCAATATGAGGAAATATTAATTAGAAGACTTCTGTTTCTCCTTGCATGAAACTTAACAACTTTTTATGATTGTAAAAGTTTTACAATAAATATATTTTGTTTTGCCCTTGTCTTTGCGTATTAGAGCATTACCCAAGTTCTTTGTATTTTTATTTATTTCATGACCCCTTTATTCATGTATTTACTCTGTTCCTTTTCTTCATTTTGAACTGCAGTTAACTTTTTTGCCCTTTTTTTCTCTATAAAGTACTTGTTTATTTCTATTGACTGACCTCAGCTGTCTTGTCAATGAAGTTACTGTTAGCTTCCAAAGTTATAAAGCAATTATGAGCAAAATATTCCATTAGCCTTCTGTAATATCTCTTTGAATAGTGACTTTCTTCTTCTATCCTGGTCCTGAATATTGTTTTTCAAGTTATGTTTTAACTTTTTCAATGAGGAATATTTATGATTTTTTGTAATGAAAAGGCAATTCTCCTTGGAATGGGACTTCAACACAAGACTGCTGAGATGTTGGCAGGCGAACTTGAAATAGAAACAACACAGTTGTTGGGACTTTTCAATAGAATTATAAGGAGATTTGTTCAGTTCTTCTTGCAATTGATTGAACAGACAGTAGAAAAAGAATTTGTCCAACCTTCTACTGAAACAATCTTTAAACCAGCTGCAACAAGTGTTCAGGAAGAATTAGAAGATGCTGCTAGGGTAAGCTTTTCATGGAACATCTTAATACTATCAATAGTTTTACACTTCTTTTTGTTATTTTAAATGTAGCCAAACTTATTATTTTAACTTCTTAGGAACAAGTGTAAAATTGGATGAATTTGGAAATAGGGAAATTTTGCTTTGCAAAACTATTTAACTTCTGAGAAATTTGGAAAATTACTTTAAAAAAAATAGAGATACCAAAAAGACCTTGAGAATTGTTTATATTAAGTCATGCAGGGTCTTCTTTCCAGATTTCTGATGTGCAATATTTAATTTGTTAGCTTCCTTTTAGAGCCTTTATTAAATTTAATTCTGTGAAGGAAAGAAGTAAATTCTTCAATGTAAGTGATATGAAGAGAATTTGTTCTATTATTTCTTTGTGGAACTTGTGAAATAAGAACTGAGATTGAGGCTGCAATTTTTACTTAGGGAAGTAATGGTGTTACCAAATGCTTTTCTCAACTGCTATTACAAACATTTTATTTATTTATTCATTTACCAATTGACTACCTGTTATATATTGTTGCTCCCATCATTATTCACTAATTAAAGGGAGAAAAAACTATTAAAGATACAAACTAGAAATAGTGATAGGATGTTGCTTTTATATTGTAGAAGCTCACCAAGAAAAGATTTTTTAAATTTTAGTGTGATTAATTGGGGTGAAAGGTTTTCCCCCCTGTCAGTTTCCTTTTTATTATGCTAACCAATTGAAAAATGACCTGTTTTTGTATGTAAACATTAAGTCAAATACAGTTATTCCAGGTATAAGAAATGTGCTACCTAATAAGATATTCCTGCTTACAGTGAACAAAATCAGAGGTCATGAGAATGCATGTATACAAACAATGCATTTACGTCCTGGATGTAAGATGATTATTAGAGATTCCTGCTTATAGTGGACAAAGTTTATTTCCCTAGGGCTTCTGTGACGTGGTCTGGAATGCTGTTTGTCATGTGACCACTGAAATTGAGCTTTTGTTTACTTACATTTAACATTGTGGCATATTTTATATTTTCCCTGGATAATTTCCCTTAATGAGTGTTTGAGTGAGTTAATGGGCATCTTTTTGTAAATCATGATTTATCCAGGTAAACTTTATTTTGTTTAAGTTTTGTTAAAGCAGTTTTTGTGTTTTCAAAAAACTTATCACTCAAATGTTGAAAAGTTTCTTATTTGGGGGTAAATTAACTATAATTAGAGAAGTCGAGAAATATGAAGGAATAATGTTATGAGCTGTGGATAAAAATTTGCTTATACCTGTTTCCATATTGAGCAAAATTGTGTAGAAGGAAGCTGAAATTAATTCCTAACTCCAACTGTGAGCACATGCAGCAGAGAAATGAGATTACGGAAGCTTTGAAAATCTGGGTAGTTGGACTCTGGTATTTTGTAATAAGATTTATGTATGTAGGGATTTTTTGCTATCATCTTCATTCAACGTATGTCAATTTTGAAACTTTTGAATATATCGTACATCAAGATAATGTTGGGATTAAAATGCATATTTGTAAAATGTACACTGAAATCAATGAATCTTTTTGCTATTGATCACTACATTTGCTATTATCATTTTAGTATAAGATTTATTGTCCCATGTTATTAATCAAATTTATGTTTTTTTAGTTTCAAATACTACTTTTTGGTTTTAGGAACTAAAAGAAAAACAACAAAAAGAATTAAAAAAACTCAAAAATGAAAATTTGAGTCAATATGTTATTAAGGGAACTGACGAAGAATGGGGTTTGGCTTTGGCTGCTGGTAGTAAGAAAACTAGTTTAATCTCCATAAAGAGGTAATGTTTACTGCTTATATCTATAATTAGGGATAGAATACTAAAGCAAGTGCATAAACACATACTTTGTTGGTAATGGCCAGAAAGGTTCAAAAATGATTATTTTGCAGACCACAAAAAATGTAAAGCTCATAAACACTATTTGCCATGTTCATTTCATAATTTAGCATGAAAAAAATGTAGTCATTGCCATGCATTTTCAATTATTAGTCTCAAATTGACTGAGTCAGGTAAGTATTGGTCTTCTCCAAAAATACATTCTGCTTCTTTCTAATTAGTTCAGCATTGGAAAGATACATTGAGTATTTGCAGTGGGGAAGGTTCCATTTGCTCTCATTTTTGTTTTTGAAAATTTATGCCATACCATTATTGCATTATTGTTAAAGATGAGCAGAGTGGTAGTTTCTTTTGTGTTAAAATTATGCTCTACGTACGTAAGTTTTAAGTTATACTGCACAAAGATTGTCTATGCCACGTGTACACATGTAAACATAATAAATTTTTTTGGGGAGTGAATGTTTCCTAATTTTTATCACATTATTTAATCAAACATAAAAGTGCCTAGCTGCATATGAACCATTGTGGATACTATGCTACCATTAATAATACCGAAATGAAATTTACAATTTTATCGTAATACAATGTGTTACAACATTATACATTACACTACACAAGTATGTTTCTGGAATCTTGAAGCACTTCTTTTTTAATTGTAATGGTAGTAACTGCTAAGGAGAGAGTGTATAAAATTAAAAATGCACCGAACATTTATATAAATATGCATGATATAAGACAATCTTGAGGAAGAATAGTGCATACTTGAGCAGTTTACATTGCATAAGAAGCATTTAATCAGATTCAATAGTTGCATAGTTTTAATATCAAAAATGCATTAATTTCCTGTCCCTACATATAATATGGTATGTTTAAAATACCTAATCTATGTACCAGCTATTATTTTATTTTACAGTGGAGTGACTCAAGAACCTGATGATCTGAAAATTCCTGAACCTCCTCCAAAGAAGAAAAAAGGGAAAAAGAAAAAGATATGAATGTAAAATTAATGTGTTACTACTTTTGTATACTAAAAAAATATTAGTTCATTTGTTTAAAAAAATATTTTTTATATTTTATTCATTAAAAAACATTAAATTATCCCTCTCACAGTGGTATCTTGGGTATTATTGTTTTATTGTGACTTAAATATGATTTTGTACAAAAATATACTTATATAATGTATACTTGTATATAAAAAATTTTAATTGAGAACTTTCAGGTACTTGCGTATTGTTTATATGTGATTAGTTCTATTCTGAACTAAGAAAATAAAATAAAAGTATATATATTTGGAAATTCCAGAAATTCGTATGAATCTCCTTAAATTTGTATCTTCAAACATGAAACACCATAACTTTTCAGACATTAGTTTGTTAGAAGTAAGAATTTATTTTCAATATTTCTTGGTTTCAATGATCATGGCTGTATTCTTTTATATTAAGAGAAAAAATTTCCAATTTCAGTTTATATAATTTTTTTGGTAAATCGAGGATTAATATTGTTGCAATAAATAACTAGGGAATTCATCAAAAACTATTGATTACCTATTATGTTGATCTTGTTCAACTTAGTTGTAAGTGTTTCAAATCAAATAGATTATTTTATCCAGTGTAAAATTTAATTCACAAATTTAAAAAAATAGAATATTTAATTTACATAAAGAAAACCTATTGTTTTTTATAATGAAAACATTTGTCCAGTGTCATTTTTGTGGTCTTTGGGAAACTAAGGAAGTAGTAGGTTGTTGAGGGTCTAAATTAAATGTTATGCGGAGTTTTAGTCAAAGGGAGAAGGAGAAGGACTCGGAGGGTCTGATATCTTATGTTTTTGGTACTAATTGTAGAGTAACCATTTGAAATAAAAATTTCTACTCAAGTCTCTTCTGAAACTAAACAAAATTTTGTTTCATCTTCTTAACACTCTTTACTTGGTTACTGTCTGGAGAAATATGATTCAGCTCATCTTTGTGTTTACTTTTAAATTGTAGAATCTTTTGTTCCAGGACTGAGAATCATGCATTTCCAAATTTTCCATTCCTTCATCATCTCTCATTTTTTCTTGTCATCAGCATAACTTCTAAACTGAAAAATAAGAACTATAAAAATATATTTCGTAAATACAAGTAAATAAATGTATTTCCATGAAGATTGATACCTTCTTCGTACAGAAACAGGCTCTAAAAAGCTAAATAAATGGACATGTCTGTTATTCCGTCCTGCTTCTGAGCCTAGAAAGACATTTCCTGAAATCTTTTCTCTAGTAATCAAGAATATTTGTACATTTTTCCAATTCCCGTAAAATTAAACAGAATGTAAAATTGTTTTTTATTCCTTGTAACTGGAAATAATTTTTTAATATTAACAAATCAATTCCTGATGGGTTCTTGGACAAATGCACACTGTTCCTTGGAGTGTGTTGCAGCCTTGGGTAATTTAATCTGCATCATCTTCAGAATGATGGATTGAAATTGCTGAAAATTTATGTCTGAGAATCAATTTCTCAAATTGCCTGGGTGCATGCGATGTTTGCATGTTCACCTAATTTCCCCACTACTCTATGATTTTTCCTATTTTATTTACCAAAATATTCACTCCATTGTTGTGATGACTGTGGCAATGCTAGATTCATAGATTCATAGCCATTAATGGAATTATAGATTCATAGCCATTAATGTGAGCTCATTTTACTGAGAAAGACTGCAAGATTTTTTCAAATTGGACTTATGGGGAAAGTTTTATTTTTTTAGAAGTTAATCCACTGCCCAGCCAGCACAAATGGCCCTTCTTGGCTGATTGTATTTCTTGGTGAGGAAGGTTTCCCCCTCCACAATTTTTTACTGCCTGAAGCAACCTCTACACAATAAGGAAATTTTCAATTTTAGACTCGCTAGGCATCAGTCCCAATGTTGCTCTCACACTAACCGCTTTCCTAGGGGTTATGGAGTGGTGTCGTTGAGCGAATGGGTGAGGGTCTCAATGGAATTTAGTTGAATAGAAATAATGCTAGTGTGTAGAACCATCTGGCGAATTTTAGTTAAAAACATTTTGGTTAAATGCAATAGTGTCAACCTCAGATATGAAAGTCGGTAAATTTGGGTGTTTATAGATGTAATAAGTAGGTGTAAGTCTTTGGGAATGATAACACTCAGTGTATCTTAATTTCAGTCACCTCACTTTTCTGAACCCTAAGCTTTGGAATTAAGTGAATAAGACTCGGAATAGAAGTGTGTGGATTCCTCTACAAATATGGACAATACTATGACAAGTTGAATTATTTTTTTAAAATTGAAAACGCAACCGTTAGAAAATAAAAACACAAAAGATGTATGATCAATTCATGCTCCTGAGTAACTCGGGGTTCAATCAGTTCTTCATTATAAAATTGTCATGAGACACTTTAAAATAAAAAATTAAAATCCTTTCACTTTATACAATTGATAAGAAATTGACATGTTTCGTTATTTTTGATTTTCATACAATAGTATTAAGTACGTTAATTTTTTGGGGAGAATAGGAAAATTTATGAAGAAATGGAAATGATTTCTTTCAATCCTGGATTCAATCTACCATGGTGGTGGATGGATCCAATACAAGGGTATTCCAACTCATGCAATTCTCCTTCAGTATCCACATTATCTGTATTATTCTGTCAGTTACAGCTTGAGATTTCAAAAATGCTGGAAAGATATCTCTACAAGGGTGTTTCAGTTTATTTTTTTATGTACGTTAAATGCTAAGCGTATTTTTCACACAAAAAAAGGCTGTTTTTTATTTGCCAAGCTTATTCCAATTGAGTAGTCACGTATCTTTCATTTTTTTAAATTGAGTACATAGTGGATTTTTTTTAATTCAAGGAAATTTAAATTGCTGTCAATTTAGAGATTATATTTTTATTAATTAAATGAGAACAATCAAATAAGCTCAATTATTTTTTTTAATGCATTTCTTGTATTATTTGAACTTATATTGTCCCTGTCGTGGCCACAGTGTTAGTGTGATTGCTCGTCACCAAGTCATCCCAGGTTCGATACCTGAGCGGGACAAGATACAAATGTAGCTTTTCATTTCCATGTCTCAGTTTAAATATAGCTGTTGCGTATGAAAAGTTCACCCTTTGCTGCTAACAATCGCAATTGTAATACTCTGATACAGCAATCTGAATCCTATCAAGATGCTGTTCCTCCTATCTCAAATTCACGATGTGTCTAGTGAGTAAACTCACACAAAAAATGAGCCTTACTAGCACTCATTATCGTGGTTCAAAGTTGACCGAAACGAGAATACATACATGAACTCATCATCAACACATTAACTCATCAGAACCCACTAATGTCAAAAAAAACAAAAAGTGTTGAAAATGTTAGCACTGTAGTTTTATGTGATGGATATAATATTATCTAGTAATAAGTTTTTAATGCATAATATAGATTTTATGCTTTCCATTTCATAAATTTTAGAATTTCATAGAATTATTTGAGTGTAAGACACTATCCCATTCTTTTCTCTGCCTCAAATACTGTGTATGCGGAATGTTCATTCTAGTACTACGTGTTTCAATTGCTTCATACCTTCTTCCTTTTATTCATTGGATCAGATGCCTAATTTTAATGGGAATCAGATAGTAGTTTTCAAAAACATTAAGGTGATCCACATATGTGTTGGGGATCATGTTGACATTTTTTCTATGTGAAGCATGTACCACATTTTGGATGTAATAACTGACCAGTGATACTTATTCTAATCAGAGAGAGAAAAAAAAGATTATGGTGGTTCTCAATTCCAAGTTCCTAGGAATCATCTTGGGCACAGTAGTAGGAAATGAAAATAGGTGTATAAATTGAGTAGTGAGGAGCAGGTTTTAAAAAAAAATTGTAATTACATCATTACAACGATCCTATGCTTTTGAAATACAAAAATATGGAATTATTAAATTATGTGCTTATTGCAGCTTAGCAGGTACCATTCTGTATTTTATCTTTAACACAAAAAGGAAAATACATAGTTATATTCACAGTAATAATATACTCAAAGTTAATTAATAAGTAATAAAAAAAAGTTTATCAAACAATGCAAGATGTACTTTAATGAATATTTTATGAATTATTTCATGTACATTGAATAGATAAAAACTCAAGTAGGTATAGAAACTATTTCTCATAATAAAATAATTCAATTCATAAAATAAAACCATTTTAAAGAACCAAATGAATTTTTTTTTTACTGAAAAGTTTTGAAATATGTTGAGATAAGTTCTTTTATATGAATTGAGATAATCATGTGGAGATAGAAAAAAATTTAATTTTGTACTGTTCTTTAAACTGTTACCGCATCAATTACAGAAGAAGAATGTTTGGGCTACATTTTGCATTTTTAAGTAATTTCAGTTTCATTTATTGAATAACTTATTCATATTTGAAGATGTTGGGAAGAAAAAAAAAATCCTTATGTCATTGCTGAACCATATATTGTTACACTAAGGTTTTGTTTTCATCTCTGTCCAGAGCCGTATTTTCCAACAAAGGAGTTTTCAAATGCGTATCATTGAATGTTGTATGAAGAGCATTGTACTCTCCTATCCATTTATTTTATGCTAGTGGATGGTGAAATTGAAGTCGTCATCCTCATATCTAAACAATTTGGAATGAATTTTCAGGCTGAAGCCATAAAAGCAGCTACTCCTCTCTTCCTTATGAAGGATGTCAGATTTATTTAGATATTCAATGTATTTCTCTGACTGAAAAATGCATTTTGCATTGAAATGCTTTTTTTATGTCAGAAATATATAATTTGTTCAAAGGTATTATTGTCATGATATATTAAACCAAAATTTTATATTGAATACTATTTTTCTGCTGTTATGTCATGAAAAATAGGTCTTAATTTGACCAAAATTTATTTCGTCCACACAAACAATTGTCAGTAATGGTGTATTATCTATGGTATCAATCGACATAGCTTGCTCTTGTTTTTAAGTGACACTTCTAAAAGGTGAAATGTGCTCAAATAA
This sequence comes from Laupala kohalensis, assembly GCA_002313205.1. Taxonomy (NCBI): domain Eukaryota; kingdom Metazoa; phylum Arthropoda; class Insecta; order Orthoptera; family Trigonidiidae; genus Laupala; species Laupala kohalensis. The sequence continues at coordinate 52,787 of NNCF01127071.1, read as the reverse complement.
GCTCTATTATTTTCCTTATGTGAACAGAATCATTCAACTGACCCCATAATTGGCAGCTTCACAGTTTATATCGATGTACTACTTAGAACTAATTTATTAGACAGATTTGAATTACTTAAGTCTGATGTTAACATTTCATATCACAGTAGTTTCAAAGACTGTTTTGTTTCTATTTCCATTAACAATTACAAATACAAGCCACTTTCTCTTCAAAAACACTGTTGAAGCACCAATGATTCCAGAAATTAATCAGATTTACCATAAACAATGACAAACACATTTCTTTGGTTGAAAGCTAAAATTTAACTAGAGGAATTAGCATTTCATGTGTCAACTCATTATGCTGAGTTCATCAATCCAAGTATAATTCCTCTGTATCAAAAGTGTGATATCACCTGACTATGAGCAGTCAAACAGCAACATTGGCTGTATGTTTTTCTTCCGTGAGATTCCTAGGAATAATTTTCTGGTTAATTCTAAGTTCCAGTTCTTTCAAAACAAATATTTTGTTTCCAGGGTGGCGTTGAAAATTTTGTTACTAATTTTTGCTAGTATTAAATTAAATCAAAAGTAAATATTAAATTTATATAATTATAAGTAAAGAACACTTATTATTAGGACTTTCTTTTAAATTCATTTCTTTTTGTTTTTTCTCTCCAAAGTACTTAAACTTAAACTCCCATGAATACACATGGTACATGTTATATGTATGATTTATCATCGGGCTTTCCACTTTTTGTCTGTTCTCTCAAAAAGGCATTTTCAGAGGTTGTTTCACTTTCATCAGAGTTGTGATCACTAATATTGTTTGCATTTACACTGTTTTCATTGTCAATTTCATTTCCTGCATCACTGGGAGATTCCTTCTTAGGTTGAGAAGTTTCGCACACAGAGTAGCAAGTTGTCACTATACCTGCACCACAACTTTTGCACACCATGGAATTCAGCATTGTGTCTAGAACAAGAAGTTAACATCTTCAGAAACAATGGGGCAATAAGAGGTAGAGAGGATGGATTATGAATGTTTATTTAAAAATACAAAAAATATATTTTTTAGTTTATTAATTTAATGAAATCATTTTTTTTTTATATTCTGGAGACTACTGAATCACATTGAAGAGAAAGAGCAATTATCATGAACAAAAAAAAATAGTTTCTTTGTTAAAAAAAAGAAGGTTCTAAGGCATCTGCCTCATGCATGCATTTTTTATCATTCCTAATTAGAGATAAGGTGCACATTTTCCAGCTTGTTGTCAAATCCAGACATAACCCGAATGCTAAAGTAGCAGCCGGACTATGGTGCGGCAGGGCGGGGGGTGGGGTGAAGAAACTAGTAAATAAACTACTCTGTTGACCTCCGAATGACCATAACCATTTTTAAAACATTTTTTAGCAATGAAATATTTTCAAAATAAGTGTGAACCAAATAAACATGTTTCACATTATTCTCTAACAACATGGAAATTACATGGATACTTAAATAGCTGGAAGTTTATTAAAAAAATTAAGTGAACCATTATTCACGATTGAATCAAAATTCAAATTTTTGTCTTCAATTAATGATAAAAAATTATGAAGTTATTTTTACTGTTTATTTTGAATAGTATCGCAAATAAATTTCCATTTCAATGTAATCAACAATAAATAATTAATTTGAATTATAAAAAAGTTGATACGGAGAAGAACAATTGATTCACATTAGAATAATCACCTGAATCCACCTCAAATGATTAAAAGTGAGATATTCTTAAGGAATGATATTCGTAAGATAGATGATATTCTTAAGGAATTTCATGTAGTTAAATTATCACAATGTAATAAATTACATAAAATACTTTTTTTCACACAAATTCTCCATGATTCACCATTTGTGTGAAATCATACTCTCATCCTCAGGCAAGAATAACTGGACAAACTGGTTGTAGCCAATGATATTTTTCTGTTACAAATTCAGATTTCAACTAATGGGAAAATTAGTTGTTGCAGCAAATTTTTGACATGAAGTGCATGAAATTCATGAAGCAAAATTATTAAGTCTCATCCACCAACAATTTAACTTAATATTTGGAAAAGTTTTATTTTTGCCAAATTTAATTACCGGTTTTTTAACCACAAAGTCCCTACAGAGAAAAAATTGATCAGGAGGTACTTGACCAGTTTGTCCAAATAGCCAAGTTCCTGATACACTTGGCTGGGGACGGGAGTAATATCTCATGGCCAAATGATATATAGTGGTAGAGTTGTGTGGAAAAAACTTATGTTATGTAAATTATTATATAGTGGTTTAATAATAATATCACAGGCAAGGTGGTTATGTATACCATATAAAAAAGATTAAATAGAAAGTTAACATTTCAACAGGGTGACTTGTAATGGCTATAACAACCAATACATATATTTAATTTTCAGATTAAATTTGGCGGTATAATCTGCTTAATATAATAATCAAATTATATTGTCGCATGCATCTCCACTAACCTTTCAGTCAGGAGCATGAATTTGGTTTACCTTTCCTCGTCATCAGCTGAGCATAACAAAATGTAAGATGTTGAAACAACCTGGTATTGCCTCCCAATCAAAATTCAATAATCAATATGATTTGAAGGTACTTCCAGCCAATACTAGGTTGTCAGAACAGCACAGTTACTATTCAGGTATACTTGGCTGATGGCAGAGTAAGATGTCTCAAAGGCATGCTCACTGCTAGGAGATAAAAATTTGTGAAATAAGTGTCTTGTGTGAAACACAATTTACTTTCTTCAGAGTGGAAAACCTCAAAAATATTATTTTATTTCCTCAAGTTAACCTACATGAAAACTCAAACATTTAATAATATCATATAACATTAAATAGCAGTTAAATAGTAAACATGGGCTCTAATGACCTTTGATGTTGACGAGCCCTAAAGCACCACGGAAAAAAAAAAAAAAAAAAGTAAACTTTTTAAAACGTCTTATTTTTTGAGATAAGAGAATAAAGTTACATTCTTTTTCCATGTTCTACATGGTAAATAAAAAAGATAATTTTTATTACCTGTTGTTTCATTGGTTGTAAAGCCACCAAGAGAATTTTGTGTTTTCTGATTTATACTTGTTGACGGTGTGGTGTCTTCTGAAATGGAGGAAGAACTTGGTAGATTTCTTCCACTAGCAGGGCTGTTGCAAGGCTATAAAGAAGAGATGCTTTCAAATAGTCTGATAGTGAGTTACTGATAAAGAATGAGTGTTGAGTTACTTTCATAAAAATGAAACCACCTGGGTAGAATTTTGATGTAAGAAACATATTAAGAATTTATTTCATCAATTAATGAAGTGAAATACAAAAAACAATACTATTGGACATAAAGTGGATTTGTAGAGAGTTCACAATTAAGTTACTTGTGCGTGTGTGTTCTTTTATAAAAGAAATGGTAGTATGCTCTTTTTAACTTCTTGTTATTACAATAAATTATTTATTTACAAGTTTTTCCTTTCCTGTTTCTCAAATTTTTATCTTTTTTCTTCACTTTTCTTATGGAGAAAATCTCACCTGAAGGTCACAATCTTGAATTTGTCTTCTGGGACTCATTTGATTTTGCTCTAAGGTTTCAGGTTCTGGACTTTCAGATGGGCTTATACCTATCACCTCCTCTATTTCAACATGCAGTATACTCTCTTGACTTCCAGTGAACTGAAATTAAAATATGAAATAAATTTGAAAGGTAGTTCAGTCAAGTTAGAAGTAAAATGAGAATTCTGAAATGTATGGTTGTAAAACGGAAGGCAGATTTTGACATCAAAAAGGATTAGATTACTCACCACAAATCCATAATGTTTCAAGATGTCCATCTTGCACATAGGACATGTCCTGTGTTCTAAAAGCCAAGGGTCAATGCAATTCTTATGAAACTCATGCCTAAAAGAAAAGATAAAGAAATAATTGTCAATGTAAATACAAATAAACAAATTATTCTAAATATATATAGTACTGCTAGTGGAGGTACTGGACATGTGAAGGATCAAATTTTGAAAAAAAAAACAATTGTGGTTTTCAAAGAAATAATCTCTATTAAAATATTTAAAGTTACAGAACTTACTTCCAAAAATAATTGTTTGTGTGTTTGTGCTACATATTAAAAGTTCAAAAATATGCTTTAGTAAATTGAAGCTCAACTATACAAAAAAATAAAAATATACAATAAACGAAAGGTTTTCATGTTAGAGAGTTTCCCCTTCACTAAAGCATTAATCCTTTCAGGTTTTGCTTCTCTTTGCCATATTAAAGTTTTTTTATGATATTTGTTTATTTTCTTAAAAAACTATTGAACCAACTGCATTACCTATATTAAAATTTATAGAAGACTTTTTTTAATGTAAATAAATAAATAAATGTTTATTACCAAAAAAGCAGTAACAAACAGTGTATGACCACGTGAGGGGCCATAATTTAATTTACTCTGTGGAAAGAAGGGTTTATCCTGTCAATTTCTATCAAGGGCCCCAAGGCAGTACCAGATTTAATATTTCTAAAACACATTATTCAACAAATACATGTGATTTGTTATTCCTAAAATAAATTGTAGCAATCAAAATCAGTAAATTCAGCAATTAAATTCGGAAATAATGAAGACATTCCCACCTACATATTTTTACCTCTACCCAAAGTAAAACCAGAGAATTTCCTGGATCAGAATGGGGCCATGGAGTTAATGTACACAACCATACTGGGTTTGTATACATAAACTATTAAAAACTATTATGAATGAGAAATAAAACAGCATGCATGAAATAAATTGTAACGAGTTAGGAGTATTACGAATACTATTAAAATATCAGTGGTGTGATAAAAACTGAGAGGAATTAATATCACCCAACAATTAGACAATAAAAATATATTTATGGGGAAATTGAATCTCATTATAATTTTTGTTAATAAAAACATTAAATTTTTTATCACTATAGAAGAATGACTAGTAGAAAGCTTTTGGGAAGGGAATTATACAAAACTGAGTGATACATTATGAGTGAACAAATTATACATTACTGAGTGATATAGCCCTTTTTAGCAAAGAGTGGTTGATACACTAGGAAGATGAATGTTATCCTTATTATATTATTAGTGTTGTGTTTGTGAACGAGATTGTTTCTTCAAAAGCAAGGGTTGGATTTTAATAATCCTATCTTTAGAATTCAGAATTCATAGCACAATTTATTTGGTCTGGAATTGCTTGGTCTGGCTTGGTCAATGTGGCAATTCCATTTGAGGTATTCTTATATGTGAAGACTTAAGAATATTGATATTTTAACAGTTTTTATTTTGAGTTTCGTACACCGAAAGAGATACACGGGAGGGGATTTCACTACATTATTGTGGAATGACACGAATATTGTTTTATCAGTTTTAATACAACAAATGGGCCTATACAACAAATAGGGCCTAAAATTGAACCTTGAGGAACTCTGCAAGTGGCTTTGTTTCTGAAAGGTAATGCTGAAATACTTGATTTTTTAGCATGGGAAATTTCGACTAGTCGATGACTAGTTTTAAGCAGGAAGTTAAGTAAAAGAAATATTTTATTTTCTCGAGGAATGCAATTGAAGAAAGTGAATTCTCCATCACATTTCATCCCGGTACAAACCTTCTCTTTGCATAATTACGTAATTGTCATCTTCGAGCAACACATCGAACTCTGGAACGCAAGTTTTGGGGTGGAAGGATATGTGGATAAGGGAAGAGATGTAGCAGAATTGAATGAGAGAGGAGAGATAAGGAGAAGATCTAGTTGAGGAATGGGAGAAGAAACGGGTGAGGGGTGAGATGAAATAGAGGCAGGCGAAGGTAGTGATAATGAGAAAGAGTTGGGGGTGGAGCATCAGAGGAAGTAGTGACGCGGTAGTATAAGGGAGGGTGGAGGTTTTGGTGCGTGTAAAGGGACTGGAGGAGGATGAGACATTAGATGTGAAGCTATAAGGTAACAGAAGTGTATTTCCTTGACAGTCTTAGATGCAAACTATGCTGGATTAAGTCCTTGGTTGTTGCAAATTTTTAAAAAGTGACACTTGTATCTGCCAGATGTTTTATGGAGATGTTTGCAAGGTAAATTTAATGGTTTATTAGTGGAGCATTGAAACGTGGGTACATACACCAATGTATATTACACCAATACAGTGGTGAATCGATTTTACTGTTGTGGAGGTAGGGTAGATTTCTTTTCTTTTTTTTTTTGCGCTTTAGGGCTCGTCGACATCAAAGGTCATTAGAGCCCTTAAAACTTGTACAGGTAGGGAAAATGCAGTTACGCACTAGGGAGAGCCAACATGACTCTCCCCGCATGTGGGACTCGCCGAATGACTCAACCATACCCACTAAAAACCTTCCTGAATTACAACTCAAAACTCAAATATCAACATATCTCAAGACATTACTTAAATCATTTTTTTAAAAGAAGAAGAAAGAGGAAAATGAAAGATACCCTAGCGTCGGCATCAAAAAGAACAAGAGGTGACCAAGGAAGGTCAGGAAAGAGAAAGGAAGGAGCCTCGCACAAGTAAGTGGAAGAAATTCTAGACTCAGTTCGGGGCCCCATGTTTGCCAAACACATACTTACTAGATGTAAGTCCCCTGGGGAAAGAGGAAAATGAAAGATACCCTAGCCCTAAAGCATCGGCATCGAAAAGAAGGTAGGGTAGAGTATGGAAAGTTTGGTACATAGTGATGCTATTTTAAGGCAATTAACACTTCTGTCAGAATATATTTTACCAACCTAATGTGAATAATAGGGTGAAGTATGAGACTTAATATATTTAAGCTCCCTCCTCTTCCCCAAATCCGTCAATGAGTTTGCTTATGGTCGATGAAAGTACTCTTGCACTCTTACAGCTTACCAGTGAGTACTTGTTGTTTTGGTACTTACTAAAAATTAGTTTTTTCCTTAAATTTTATATACAAATATTTCCTACATTATATGTTATGTCCACAAAAACAGGTTTACACTTAAATATTATGCATATAAAATATAAAATAATCTGTGATGTACTACCACATCAGGATACCTGTATATTTCAAGAATTGTGAAAACTATTATTTAAGGTATTTCTTTATTTCAGAAGAGAACAACTATTTGGAAAACTTAAATCAAAGATTTGAGAATGATAAAGTGAACAATACAACTGATAATTGACATCAAATAAGATATTGCTTTGCAATTGTTTTTTGTGAGACAGACGTAAAATTCCGTCACTTTTATTTAACACAAAAAAGGACCACCTAATAATCTGACATAATAATTCTTGTATATTTATTCTTATCTTTCATAATAATTAATTTTTTCTTCACATAAATGAAACTTATATGATAAAATATTAGCATCACTAGTTTCTTATTAATCGTATAAAATAAATTTATTCAAGTACACAAATTATTAGTGTGTGGGGAGTGGAAGTGAGCTTCACACTAGAAAGAGAAATGTGCGTCGAGAAAGAGTTTTGCGATAGAGACTTTCAAACTGGTTAGATTCTGTCTCAAAATTCTTTTTTGACCTTCATTTCTCTTTTTAATGTGAAAGCTTCCCAAGACTAGAACAGTGACTAGAACGAGAAATGCGCGACGTAAAAATAATCGAAACAATGACCAATGGAAAAGTCCGTTCACAGTGTATTTTTCTTTCTAGTCTGAAGAAGACATAATAGAAAGATTAGACAATCCAGGAATTTATAGTATGTTATTTTTTTGGTTTTATTTTTCTGTGTCTATGCGTGATGTCAAACGCTCTTTGCATCTCGTACGAGGATCCTTACCTGCATGGTAATGTTCTCAGAACGTCTGAAACCTTGTAAGGTTCAATACACACAGCGCAGCATTCATATTCTCCTTGCATTTCCTAAAATAGCGTGGAAAATAAATTAATGTCATATAGAAACATCTAGAACAATATATTTAAACAAACAACGAGTTTGTACGTCGTACCATCTTTTGATCATAAAATGAAAAAGAATTTGTATACCTCATGTTTACAATGATAACATCGATTTCATGAGATGAAAGGGGAGGGAATATACTACCAAACACAGAACAATTCGCTAGGAATAGCGAATAAGGTTTCGAGATATTACTTGCACACGCAAAGCGAAAGAACCATCTTCACTTAGTCGTGACTATCAATGATTCCGTACATTGAAATAAGGTTAATTGAAGCAAATCGCCATTATGGTTGGAGTAAAATGGTTTGTAGGGCTGTAACTGAAAGTTGGAAAACGCTATTTCAATGTATTGGATGTATTTTAAAATAATGATGAATTCATATAATGATGATTCTACGATCATATGAAAATATTTGAAATACATATTCCGCATTGATAACCTATTGGGATGCCCAATAGTAATAATTTACTGATGTATTTACTTTAATCTTGTACATATTAGTGATAATCTTGATGACTTGTAAATACTATTACTTACAAGTAATAGTAAGGTACTAATACAATGATGACTTTAAAATGTAAAATTATTAATCAAGAAAGTTGACGTGAATACTAAAATGTACGAAATCCACATTTTTCATGTCAGCTTTTTCAAGTTAAACATTGATGAATCTCATAATACTAAACAATAATACTAATACTTCACAAATATTACATAACGTTATACACCCTAAGCGACGTACATTTTGAAAAATTGATACAGCATCAAGGAAAATTTAAAAAATTGCTTTGAGGCACATATGATTGTCATTTGTTTTTATTCCTTCGTGTTTAAAATTGTTGAAACTGTTAAATTATCGAATTGCATTGCTTTTTAGTATAAAGACGATTCAGTAATTATAAATTGTACTCTTAATGTTACAAAAACAATAAATACTGTATTTTGAGTGTATTTTATAGCTTTATTTTGGTATTGTATTGGTTTTCGATTTATTAAATTTTCATTATAAATACATGAAATTGCTATATACAGATATTGAATAAGATACTGAAAATTTACCCCCATTTGTACGATTGGGAATGTCGAAGTAGGAAAGTGCAAATAGCATAAGTTTCGAAAACGTTTTGACTAAACTTGAACATCATTTGCACCATTCATTTCATGTACATGTAACTAATTAACTACCGTATTGGACAGTGTCAACAAGGAGAAAAACTAATTTTGGGGGACGTCTATAAAACACGATACCAATTGCTGTGTCCGATACATCCCACGCACCAAATGTTCTCCGACATTACACTTCAGAATACCGATTGGCTATGATTTTAGAACTTGACTTACGTGCGTTGCGGGTTGCATTCTTTCCCGGGATGTAGAATATTGGCGAGCGTTTAATGCTATTACAGTAAACTTCCGATTATCTACTGACGGATTATTTATGACCCTCGTATGAACTGTAACATAGAAAACAAGAAAAGTAGGCATGCAACGTAACCGATTAGTTAGCAGGGCAACGTTTTTCTTTAACGTTTGCAGATGACGAGAAATGAGACAATATTAACGTAGAAAATCACGAAATGAATCACAATAAAAAGAATACGAATCTAAGAAACAAAAACAAATGAAATATTTGTCCGATTCCAATTATACGCGAAATTGGGGGCTTCGACAGCGACCTACAAACCGATTCTGCGGATAAACAACAAGATGATCAAAAAGACTTAAATACGTAACAAATAATGTTTATTATTTTCATATTTAAAAATCATACGTAAAAATATACTGAAAACACTAACTTAAATTACAAATTATCACGTGTAAATTTTCTTTTCTTAAAATTTTTTAATTTCTTAGCTTCATTTCCTTTTTACTGTGATTCATTTCCTTAATTTCTACATTAATATTGCCTTCATTTCTCGTGATCTGCAAACGTTAAAAAAGAGTTTCCCTGCGCAGTAACTGATCGATTCCGTTGCATGCCTATTTTTTCTGTTTTCTATCAGTTACTATTCATACGAGGGTCATAAATAATCCACCAGTAGATAATCAGAAGTTTAATGCACTAAAATGAAAAGTTCTTTAGTATTTCTCTGATGAGAATACTTTGATTGGTGCAATATAAGTATTTCTGTGGTGTGAGTAGTTTGATTGATATTATTAGTTTCAGAATAGATGTAAAATCAATTTATTTCCATTTATTACATACGGATTTTTCTCTGAATTTTTTTTATTGATATTAAGAGAAATTGAACTGAAAAACTCATTTGTGAGCCCTCCGTCAAAAAATTCGAAACTGTAATATCGGAAAAGTAGAAAAATGATCCCAGACGAAGTGGGGCAATTCGGGATCCCGTAGTACGCAGGGCTATAAAACAGCTAGGAGTAGGTATAAAATAGACAGGAGTGGACAACAGAAACTTAATTTTCATCCTTTTCACTTATTTAATAGAATAATATTTTCTTTACCAGCGATTGTTTTTAAGGTATTTAAATAAACGTTTTTCCACAAAAAACAGAAGTACTGTCTCGGAAGATTAGAAAAATCACGATTAAATCCGATTTACTCCTTTAAAATTTGCATATCGAAAAATCATTTCTTAGTGAGCGTGTACAACACGAAAACAACGCCTACTCAAAATTTCAAGTTTCCATCTTTAATAGATTTTTTATCTTCGTTGATGAATCAGTATTATGCCTTGAATGGAGGCGTACACTGAAGAACATTTAGTAAAAAATGTTTGATGGATAGAGTAATCCCTCTAAAATCGGGACTGGACGCAGATACTCTTCAGTACTCGGTGCATGTCACCCTAATATATTCCAGGTTCCATAAATACTACTACATAGATATCTAATACCAGTTGATTTCACAGATTTTGATATTATGACGTGCGTTGTTACACATTTTTTGCACCTTCTCCCGAATTATCTCTACAGAATATTTAATAGTTTTTTCCGATTGACACTATACATTAAGATTAATTTTATCAAATAATACAGAATATTCAATGTGCCGTTTTCTTTACTCCATCCAGTCCCACCACAACGTTTTGAAAGAAAAATACGTATAAAAGCTATCACGCGCTGAGTGTCTGAATCAAGATTTGTGATCAAGACATACAAAATTCATCGTAATAGCAGTCTTCATAAGCATACCTAAAATATTAATGTACGACGTAGTCACGATTATATTAATCATTGATAAGCAGTGACGTGTGAAGAAATTGTTACAAATATGCATTCCCACATTTTAACAATAACATATTTTACTTACTTTATCTTCAGTCTTAATGGTTTTCGTTGGTATTTTAGATAAAGCTTTCCGAGCTGCACTGCATAATCTCCTCTGAAACATAAAACATAAAGGAGAAAAATGTCTAAGAAAACCTTAATTTACTGAATAATAAGGGATGTGTAATACAAGGAAGTTCATAGAACATTTTTCTCACCGAAAGGCGATCCTTGGCGTGAATGTAACGAAAGCGCTGAACGTAATAGAACACCAACCACGCCAATGAGATCATCATCAAAACGATGAATGAGATCGAGACAAACAGTACAGAGGTTCTGCAACGAAACAATTTACAAGTCAATTCATTTTAACTGTACCGCATCACCTTAAATATGGAGAATAAATAGAAAACACAAAGCGTGATAATACAACATTCAGCTGACTAGGCAATATTAATTCCTCTCAGAGTGTATTTTTTTCTGACCAATTAAAGGATCCTAATAACACCATTTTGTTTTTCCATCAATTTAGGCATTAAAATAATAATAACAATAATAGTAATAGTAATAATAATAATAATAATAAGGGGTCAAGGAGATTCGGAAAGGTAGTACCTTTGTACGGGATTCACCTGACACTGGTCCTTACCAACCCCAGGGATGAGCTGAGGAGTCATGCAAGGTCTTTCTTTACTCGGATGACGCTACATCCAAGACCGTCCGTGCGTGGTGATGAGCCACATCCTACACGAGGTGACCCTGTGTACGCAGAACTCAGCGGATCTAGAGAATTGAACCTCGAGAAAAAATCCTTAATTCCGAGGTGGAAGCTATCGTGCCCTTTTAAACTCAATGAGATTATCAACAGTGAGATACTTGTTAAGTCACGCTAAAGCTTTCTTTCTAGCGCTGTCCGCCTTTGCGTAATCCGAATTCCACCATGGAACAGGACAATGCCGTGGATTGCGCTATGATTTAGGGAAGGCAACATCAGCGGCTTTTAAGACCGCGTTGGTGAAATGGGATGCCATAGCATCCACATCGGCTAATGGCTCATCGCAAAGATTGATGTTGCGTTTAAACACATCCGTCTGGTTTTTTTTCAACGTCCACTGAGAAGGCCGTGAAACCGAAGGGCAAAATACGTTGAAATGTATAAGAATCGGGTAGTGGTCACTCCCATACAGATCGTCAAGAACAGTCCAGTCTAAGATTGGGGAAAGAGAGGAACTACAGATGGCTAAATCCAGCACCGACAAAGATCGGGAAGATGTACAGAAGTGTGTGGAGTGGCCCGTGTTAAGGAGTACTATATCTCGGATATCTAACAGTTTTCCAATGATATAAGCCTTTGGGCGGTTGTGTTCTTGACCCCACATTGAATTATGACATTGAAATCCCCGACGATAAGAAATGGAGAAGGTAACAGGTCCATCAGACCGGCAAGATCTTTCTTTGTGAATGACTGCACAGAGGATATAAATATTACAAACCATAAATGTAAGGGATGGTAGGCTCACCCTCATACATACGGTCTGAAAGACGCTTGATATAGAGACTTCTTTGGCATAGACTGAAGCGTCTACGAGCACAGCGACTCCACCGTGTGCTCGTAGGCTGTCTTCTAAGTTTTCTAACAGGTTAACTTCTAAGTCTTCTAACAGGTGTAACCACGAGAGAAAAAAGAGTGTTTTGGTAAGAGGTGTGTTTCTTGAAGGCATACTATTAGAGAATGACGAGACAGTAAGAGTTTTAGGTCATCTGAACGGATATAAATTCCATTCAGATTCTACGAAAGAAGAGCAATGGCCTGGAGTTTATCTGCTCTTTCTGCGATGTTTTGATTTCTTTTTTTGGATGACTATAAAGTCAGATCTAGTTGTGGTCCCTCCCCGGGACAGTCGCCGTGATCACTGCTGGAATGATCACTCGCGGACATAGCAAGTCCACTATTTTTGCTCCTTGAGCGTCGGCGACTATGGGAAGATGAGGCAAAAACATTAGAGCCTGACTTAAGTGTCAGCTTTGTGGGACTTTGAGGAACTAGTTCTCTGCCGAGAACGACCCCGAGATGGACGCCTGGGGGATTGTTTGGCAGCAGACTTCTCAGTGGTCAGGTTTCTCATTGGTCGTGGAAGTAGAGGTGGATGTGGAGACGGATGTAGAGGTGGAAACAGATGTTCGTTTCGGTGCAATCTTATACTGTGTAGGTATAAGTATCTTACACCCCATAACTCCGCTTTCAAGGCGGAAGGATAAAAACTGACCTGAGTTCCAAAGTTGCATATCGTTGGTTTCTGAATATCTTTGAAATCCACCTGACAGCTAAAGGAAGCTGTAAATGGTTTCTTCGCGATGACCGCTGTTGCAAAAGATTTTGTTATTGCGACAGGATTCTTTATCATATACCGACACCTGACCTCAGGGAATAACACCCTATCCGTAACGCGGATCTTCTGGATGTCCTTCTCCATCAAATATTTAAGGCATGTGTTTGAATTAAAAGGATGGTTTTCCTGAAAATTCACACATCACGGAGGTGACGAGCAAGGAGACGACTCGTGCGACGGTTTATCGCAAATAACATATATTTCGCTAGATGATTTGCAGCGGTCCAATGTGTGACCGAATCTCTGGCACTCGAAGCAGCGCAGAGTTGGCACATATTGTCGAACATGGACGGTATAGAACCCACAGGAGATGCTCTCTGGAATATCGAAGGTCAGAATCAAAGTGGAAGATGGAACTAGCTTCCCCTGTATCTTCCTCTTGACTCTGTGAATTTTGACATCACCTTCCGACTGAAAAAATTCTTTCAGGTCTTCATCAGATTCTTGTGCAAAATCTTCGTGGTTAACCACTCCTTTGTACAAGTTCAAGCTAGGGAGAGTGACTAGCTTCACCTTTAATCCGGCAATTTCTTGGATGGATCTTATACAATCAATCTGCTTATATGTACGTGCTTCCCGCAGAATTTCTACGTTCCGCTGGCGCACGACGCCCTGAATCTTTCCCATTTTGTTGTCAATAGCTTTTGCGAGACGAACCGCACTTACAGACTTAAAATTCTTTCCTTCCTCAATGCAACACATGACAAGGAAGCGAGGCTTAGTTGGCCGGTTGCTTTCCTTGCAAAAAAACTGTTCAAATCGACAGTTCCTGACACTAAACACCTATTCCTAGAGGAAGAGGGCAAAAGGGTGGGAGCGACAAGAGGAGGACAGTTTGGTGGGTAGTAGTTTCCATAGGAATATATTTACATTTCATCCCCGTGTTCCCCACCCACCACGGAGTCCAAGAAGGGGTCACCCCACTGGGGTGCGAGGGTTGACACTGGAATATAGCGGGGGCACGCAGGGTTCTTTAAGTAGGGTTACTCCAACGCCGCCGATCAGCGGGAAGGACCCCCTGCGCATCCCCTCTTACCTGGGAGTTGAGCGTATTGGGGCGCATCTAGAGTGCACGCAAACGTTCCTCACCTCACCAGGATTCCCATTCCCTCCGACACGGGTCGCCATGCATTGCAAACACATGGCGTTCACCACACAGAGAAGGCCAGTAAAGAAGATAAAAGCGATGAAAGTGAAAAAGTAGGTAATTAGAAAAGGAAAGTACAAAAAAGAAATACAGAGAAAGAATACAGTATAATACAGTACAGTACAAATACAGTACAAGGAAAGAAATATGCCGTCATATCCAGGTACCTTTTTATTTCGCATTCGGTGTACTACACTCATAAACTTCTTTTTCAGTTATAGGTTCTATATATTCTCCGACTAGTTTTCTCATTTTCCACTTCTCCATCTCCATTGTCTTACGTAAAGTGCTCATCAATATCTCCCCGTTTCCGTCCAATCATTTCTGTATTTTCCATTATTTGTCGTGTCTGCCCTATCTCTCGCCGTTTTCATTTGTTCAAACATAATGAATATGGAATTCCCCATGCTGATTTTTCATAGATTTCGCTACAAATTCTTCCCAGCCCCTGCGCTTGGCTTTCTCCACTTCTTCCTTTAATCAGCTTTTTTATTCTATATTTTTCCTCATCTGAACAGCCATTTCTTCGTGCTTTATGCAGTGTCCGCTGCGCCTTGTTCTTCTCTCCTTAAAGGTAAAGACGTATTTTATAGCGAGAACACGAGTATAAGAAATAGTTGCTGAAAAGATACTGAGAAAGCCGACAATTGGATGCCTATAAGGCAACAATTGCCTGCCGGAAAGCGGACCAATGTTCTGGAATGTCGAGATGGATAATGTCGTGTGTAAATTGGAAGAAGAGGGATTGGAATGCCTAGCTTATGCGGATGACCTAATCCTAGTAGTATATGGAAGTACACGAAGAAATCTCGAGAGGGAGGCATAAAGAGCTTTAGACTGTTGTGATGGAGTACGCAAGAGTTTAAAACTGGAATTATCGGAAGAAAAGAGAATGATGTGGTTCAGACATGTGAAGAAACACAGAAGAAATTTAACCTTATGTCTCAAAGGGAAAAGTATAAAAATTGTAAGAACGTATTGGTATCTCGGAGTAGTTCTTGATGAAAGGTTAATATCTGAAGATATCTGAACTGGGAAGAGCCAGAAAGATGATGTTTAGTATGGTGCGCGTAGGACTCACACATTTCAATATAGGAAGAAGAGATACGAAGATTCTTTATGTGGATGCATTACGTCAAAGTATATGGGGACACAGGGTTATGAATGTCCAGTATGAGCGGAAATTACGATTATAACGACTAATCATGGCATATGGGTACAAATCAGTATCATCCGATGCTATCAATGTGCAGTTGGGAGAAATGCCAATAGATATGTTTGAACAGAAAGTGAAGTACAAGCATATTTTAAAGAGGAAAGGGAAAATAGAGGTGAACGGGGAATTAATGTTGACGAATGACAGGACATCACGGGGAAATTAATAAGAGAATTAATGAAGGGATTGCGGACCCGATGGTAGAGAAGTATGAATGGGTGACTGACGTACAATTACATCGACAAAGTGAACTTTGCTAGGAAAAGACAAAAATGGTTTAAACCAGGAGAAGTTTTACTGCAGTTTTCCACAAAACATGGGAATTTTAAATCTTATTGAAACGATTTGGAAAAGAGGATGATGACATTTGTCTTCGAGGAAAAGGTTGCAAAATGCTGGATCACATTTTATGGAATTGTGACTATTACGCACAGGAACGGGCTTGGTATCTAAAGAAATATAAGAACGTTGACATACTAAATACTGGAGACTGTCGGGCAATAAAATAGAATTCGAAATAAAATAGAATTTATTTGAGGAATATGTTAAAAATGAGGAGAAATACGAAATTAGGAAACTTTGAGGTGACAACTAAACAGACGATAACCATTTCCAAGAGACAGACGCTTTCTCGACAACAACGCATATGGACGGGACCGGCAAAGATGCGCTGTGCAGACAGGACAAATGACAGCAGCGACTGAATACCAGACCCTCGTATTGCATATGCTAAGGAGGTGAGGGCACCGAGAGTCTAATAAAAAATAGAGGGATGGAAGACTAAAATAACGAAAAAATTGATAAGTTTGCAGATTTGGTGGAATAATAACATGATTAAATGCGGATAGTGAAATTTGTACAAGAAAATTGGAAATGGCTCAATCCCAGGTGCCAATTGATAGAAGTATTAACGGGACATGGACATTTCAATCTTATTTGGTAAGGATGATTATACAGGAGGAAGGGTATTCTGTATGCAATGACAGAGATATAAAGAAACCAGAACATATCCTCTTCTACTGTCCATTTTATAGGAAGTGAACGTGGGACATTTACTCAAGCGATGAAAAAATGTGAGATAAGTGTCAAAATAGGATATTTTTGTAGACGAAGAGAAGTTTCAGGAATAAGATTAAGGACATAAGGAATGTAATTTATAAATAAATATAATAGAAATAAGATAATGTAGGAAGAATACGAAGTAGATGAGCAATGAAAGAAAGAAAAGAGAAAAAGAGATGAAGAAGATTGGGAAACCCTGTTATTGACCATAACAGAATATTGGTGAATGTTGTGAATATAAAAAATAATAATAATATTATGAATATGTTAAAAATTCATTATTATAGGAATTAATTAATTAAATAAATAAAATAGAGGGACCGACTATAAAAATTGAAAATGGGAAACATCTTTAAAATGAGAAATTTGGATTTCGATGAGGACGATCGATGTTGGATGCAATAAAAAGGTTAACAGGGTTTTTAGGTAACAGAACGAAAAAGATTGGTTGGCACTATTCTTAGCCAAAAAATACTTTTTATAATAGCGTTCAATTGAGTGCTATTTTGGAACGAATAAGAAACTACGGGATTAACACAGGATTAATTTAATTATTGATTATTATACGATAAATCACAAAGGATGTCATCCGGGGCCCCATGGGGACACTCATTCGGAATTTAACGAAGAATGGGTTATTAAAAATATAAAAAAGAGGGTCATAACATAGTCGCATATGCCGATGGCTTGGCACTCTTTGTTCATGAAAAATTAAGAAAAGAAATGGAATACATATTATAGGGAATAGGTCATTGAAAATTTGTGAAACTTGACTTACGGGAATTAATCTGGAAATGAATGCGGAAAAGACAATTACAAATGTGTTTGGGAAGAAAAATGTGAAAACTGTTTTTTTCTGTCAACTGCTCTAATACAACGAACATTACAGGTGTTCTAGCTGTCAATGAAGGATTTTCTGGAGTCGGAGCGTTGTTGTTAATTAATTCAACTGCTGGTAGGTCCTCTGAAGTTGGAACGGAATTGTATAACTGTTTAATGAACTGGTCCAGGTCCTGTTCAGTAACAAGAAATTCTATTGGAATGTGAGTAGATTGGTGTCCTGTTTTTGGCTCTGATCCAAAAGAGACTTTGCATGGAGATCGTTTAGTGGTACGATGAAAAGATTTTTTTCGAAAGAAAAGAACAAAGTAAAAACCCAGTTTCTTGTTTCATTGTCAATTACCAAAACACGTAACATAAATTCAACATCGTGTTTTGCTCAAGCGATCATTGGCTCACTGTATGTCTAGACCTATCATTACTAATTTTACATGTTGGCCACGAGATAGGTAAATCTTGTATTAAAGCAGTCGTAAACCCATTAGTACAGCGTTTAAAGTAAAATCTTATCAATCACAGTAAAAACGAGGTTGAAGGAAACATAAAGAATACAATATTAAAATAAATAACTTCCAAGTTTTAGACCGAAAATGCGTAAATTAAAAACTGGCTTCGGATACTGGACAAAATCAGACAGACAAAATTTGAGTATAAGGAATAGTTCAATGACATTTTAGAACAGAGCATGATACAGTAAAACCGTTATGAAATTAAGAAACGATAGAAAAGGTTTTCACAGCCATTGAAACATTTAAATTAGCACCAATACTAACATTTCTACAGACAAACGAAAAAACAATACTTTTACGGAAAATATACGACCTTTTGGAGACAGGTACCAAAAAGCCTTAAATATTGAATAGAAAGAGGGACTATGACCCGGTTGTGGAAATAGTGCCTACGGAAACACAAATTATACATAGTTTGTCAACAAATCCTTAATTTAATAAGTCACTGATTTTCAGATATTTCTGGAGTAAAACGGAACGTTTTAATGTTATCAACAACATTTAAAGCGCGCTATCGTTTGTATTGATAGTATAAAAAGGGTAGAAATTGTTAAAATTTGTTCTTTACAACTTTCTAGTTTAGTCCTTATCAACTTTAGTCCAAATGATATATTTTGAAGAAAGTAAAAGAGCGTTAAATTTTTCTTAAAATGTCACAATCCATTGATTTCCCATGGATTTTTGTACTTTTTCTGTCTATTTGTTTTGTCCTTAAAAGGCTAAATTTTTCAAAGCTTGGGTCCTTGTTTCCTGCCTTTTTTTCCAAACACTCTTTGAAACATTTTCAGCACTCAACAATGAAAGTTGATGTTGAAACTTTCTATCGATGAGTAAAATGCTTTAAACAATTTAACAAAGAAAGTAATTAAATAACTGGTTTTGTGAAAATATTTCATGAATGTATAATTCATGGTCATTTTTCATATACCTGTGGTCCGCGATTAATTGCTATTTACTTTAAAATGGCCGTTCATTTCGGTACCGGATCTCACTTTTTAGTGATAACGTTCATGATGTAAACAAGACTTTTGAAACTATTTACTTTAATGTCAAAAATGTAAGATAGTTATTTGTCAACTCAAACTACTTTATTTTGAGCATAAAATACCACGGAAATCACTAAATCAAAGCCATACATCCGTTAGGTATGAGAAATAGTTTTCTTTTATTAGTTTTCCTTTATGTTTGATGTAGTGTACCTTCTTCCTTAGCCAGAATTTGTTCCGTTTTTCATAAACCTCATTCAAAACTACATGATGTGACATTTTCAGAATTGTATCATAACCCCATCGGAGATTCATAAAAAATAAAGCATAAAAGTAAGAACGTTTATATTTATTTGGATAATGCTACTAATGTGTATTTACACAGAAATCTCTTAGATTGCGGTGAACCTCACCGCCAGGTAACAGATTAATCATGTTACGTCGAATGAAAATGGGAGACGGGACCGGGGTTCGAACTCGGTCCCGTCTCCCATTTTCATTCGACGTAACATGATTAATGTGTATTTACACCCCTAAAAATATAAAGCTGAATATACCGCTCTTTTTTTCAGAAAAAATCGTAAAAAGTGAAATGTTTTTTCGATGTTGATATCCAACTTTTGATGAACTTTTCTCATTTATGTAAAATAAAATGTACACTTTAAAAAGGTTTTCCAATGAAATGTGATCTTTGCAATGGTTTATGTTCAATCTTTATAGAATAAATAGTAGATATAAGCGGTTATGTAAATGGCAACAAACGCGAAAATACGCGGGTATGGGAGCATAAAAATGGTCGCCACACATAAACAGTTTGAAATTAACTTTTTAAAACTCAGTTTTGANATGAGCATATTTCTGAAATTTTAAGGGCATATTGATCCCAAGTCTAGTCATGAAAGACGGCGAGTTCGGATCAGCCTCGTATATTTCAATGTTCTTTTTCCTCTTCGTGAGTAGATTCTTGTTCAAGAATTCAAAAAATGTCCTCAATAGAGCACAGAAATCAGTAAGAGACGTAACAGAAATAAGAAATATGAATGACTCTATTTATTTTAAGTGCTAGCCACTCTGCAAGCCAAAGTGCAAGAGGTTTATATATATATATATATATATATATATATATATATATATATATATATATATATATATATATATATATAAAATTATTATTTTCTATTGTTTCCTTTTAAGAGGGCGTTTGAACTTGAGTAGTCACGATGTTTTCCTCTTTCTTCGTTCTTCCCAAATTCTCTTCATAAGTTCGCTGTGTTTTCTCTTGCGCTCTTCTGACCATATATTTCCTGTTCTCTTTTGTGTGTAGTCTTGTTTAAGTGTATGTTTTTCTATGATGTTTCTGAACTGCTCTCGATTGTTTATGTTATCATCTGTAATTCCCACTTCTTCAATGTCTTCTTCTGTTTCGCTGATCCATTTTGTCTTGTATTTACTAGCATTCGTTATCTCGAACATTTACCTTCTGAGCTTACTATTGTATTCAGTCCTGATGGATGGATGATATCTCCTAGGTATTTGAAGTGGGGGACTCGTGTCACTTTTCCGTATCGAGTTATAATAGGGAGATTATCTGCAGGTTATCTTTCTATAAAATGAGTTTACTGGTAGGAGATTTGTAGGCCAGTTTTCTGTGCAATTTCATGTAGTTTTTCCAGGGCAATTTTCGCCTCTTCTCTAATGTTTGTGAGAATAGCTAGATCATCTGCGAAAGCTAAACATTTCACATTGATCCTCTGTTCTTTCTTAATTCCGAGTTGTATTCCCTTTATTTCCTTTTCCCATGTTTTCACGATTTTTTCCAGAATTAAGTTAAATAGGAGGGGCGAGAGGCCACCGCCAGTAGTATGGGGGCGACCGTCAGATCTAATCGTATTGGGATTTATCGTGAATAGTGCAAGTTATTTAAAGTTTTACAGACGTATTGAAGTACTGTGTACTTTAATTTTACAATCAGTTTATAATAACCACCGCACGTGTCCTGTTAATAAATTTGTTAACACTAACTGTATATTTGTTTATAAAACATTTAAAAACTCCGCTTAAATTATCCCAATTTTATATTTTTATTACTAAATTTCTTATCTTCGATTCATGAACCCGTGATACCAAAGTTTTAGCCCAATAAAAGAAACTTACAATGTTGATCCTTTTATTACCTCTTTCAGCCCGTTTCAGGGCTGAAAATGTCAAAATATATATTTCAATACGTACGACTTTTCCGTAGCCTTATGCAGTCCCATAAAAATATGCTTTTTTATACCCTTATAAATATGCTTTTTATACTTTTTGTACCCTTAATTCACCTTTTGATTTACCAGAAGCCAATCGCTTCTGTCTCTCAAATTGCTGGTTTGCAGAGAGCTGGTTTTACAATAATGGCTTGCTACCACAGATACTGTGCTCTTATACTTTTTATCATTATGGTCTTGTTTGCGTCATAGGCAATGCTAATTGTTACCAGAGAATCCGAACCAGATTGTGAAGAAGGTGGTCTTTACTAAGACAACTGTTTACTTAATTATATCTGAAAAATGTGTTTATGAATTCGGAAAAAATACTAAAATATTTAGTTTTCATTTTTCACATTTAGAATTTTTTTAAATAAAAAGGTCTAATAGCTTACTTTTTCAGTTTAAACAATTGTTCTTAAGTCATCACCCAGAATCGATCAAAGAACATGTGAGTTGCGGTTTCTTCCAAATCAGTTCAAAATGTAACTTATGTTTCGAAATAGTTAAAAACTTCGATATAACAAGACTTTTACGCGTTATGCTATGACTTTTCATAGTGTGTGACTATGTAATATGTCATATTATATTTCAATGCGAGCAAGAGACACGTTAATTGAATAAATGACAGATTCATAACACAAGTAATATAATGGTAATAAGGATGGACACTCGTGTTAGTTTGTTATTTGATATGGGGTGTTATTTCATACTCTTATTATCCTCTACTGATCCGAGTACCCGCTGCTTCGCTAGGACAAAATTATTTCGTCCAACTATTCTTTCTAAATTATAAACATCACTGGGTCCACCGTAAAAATAGCATGTGTGCAGTTTCGAAGCTCTGAACCATTCGGCCTCGTCCCACTGCAGATGTCACAAAACTTCTAAATTAATGTAAAAAAACTTAAAATTGAATTTCGAAAAAATTCGGTCAGAGGTCCACGCGGACTAGCTCTGGATAAAACGTGTACCAAATTTCCAAACCCTGCTGCACCCATTCGTCGCAAAACAAACAATTCATAACTTTTCACTGCATGGAAAGCGCTTCGTACAAAATATTCCCTTAATATTACTCCGCAACAAACACGTTTAGGATAATAACCAATTCAGCAGCTTCGTAGTTTCATATTCCAGTCATAAGGTATTATGTTCCGAAATGTTCTGTTGTTTTGTCCTTTATGTTTTCGAGGTGCAGATTACGGATTTTTGACATACCACCAAGAGAAAGTTCAGAAAATATTAAAGTAAAAATGTCGTGAAAATGAGAAACTAATTGAAGAAAATTTATCATTGTGAAAAACGAGACAAAGCTTCCTACTACCTAACGTCGTTGTTAATGTTGTTTTTAAGTCAGCCCATTAGAGTGCGTTGAATTTTAACTCCGGCACGCTCCGCGCATCAAATTCCGAGTCAAAAGCGATGTTCCAAATACCTGAGTTTTCATGGAATAGACGTGGATTGCTAATTTTAGCATATAATTAACTGTCGTTTATGTTTTCAGTATGAAGTTTCACTTTTTTCTCTTACTACATATTCGCTACGAAATATTAAAAAAATCGATTATTCGATATTTTGATGTCTGTGGTTGGACATTACGTATTTGGGTAATGTACATTTAAACGATACAACTTTTCGTAGGGATGTAAGTTGCATTTTTTCTGAAGATAGAAATTTTCAATTAGTAAGTTATTTGATTTTCATTTCCCGAATTTTTTTGAGGTGGCATGTATGATATTTATTCTTAACATCCCAAAAATATAAAGGAGCAAATAATCAGAACTCTCCAAAACTTTCAAGGTCGACGCTGTTTTGAGCACTCAGTAGAACATGTATTTACAAGAATATTAAGTTTATTCTCGCTTCATTTAGTTACTCATGGCAGTGCGCTGTCAATTTTTCCGCAGAAAGTTTTTCATCCAGCTATCTACCCCTCCAAGGATCTTCCGGTCTGACCAAGGACGGGACAAGAACGGCTGATTATACGCGATGCTACGAAACTTGTTCTCTTGAAATATACGCTTCCTTTCACAGACCTTAAGAATAATGTTTAAGCGTTCAAATCTTACGCCTAAATCAAAATATTTGACTTGGCGTTAATATAATTTAATGAATTTAATAATGCATATTATTCATGAAAGAAAAAAATATGAAAATTTTTATTATAAAATATGTATCATACGACCGTACTAAGACAGTTCGTAATATGTATTATGATTTTTTCTTGACACAGCGTTTCGACTTTAGATTGGGGCCTTCGTCAGATGTTACAATTAGTATCAACACATAGCAACATAAAATTATTTTAATATCTTATTATAACTTGTAGTATACCACTTTCGATCACTCACCACCTTAAAAAACATGGCGCAAATATTTCATTTTTGAATTAATTTTTAATTTTGTCATTTTTAGTTATTATTAATTGTCACAATTCAAATATAAGTCCCTCATTACGGCCGAAGTCATGCGAGCAAAGTACAAAAATCTTTCTTCATCTAACTATCACAAATTGCAAAGCATAGTATGAAACAAAGTTGCTCACCACTTTTATATGTGTCTGTGTTCGACTACTGAATGAATTTTATTCAGGTTTCCACTAATAGACAGAGGGTCTCTTCCGGAAGGTTTGTATAATTGTATAATCAGTTGATATTTTGTGTGAATTAGGCGATTGTAATATTGATCGTCTTCGAGAGTTCTACATAAACGTCCGTGACAGTCTATCAACAAAGGTTAACCCAAAAATGAAAAAAAAAACCGTTATTAAAAATAGATGTGTTTAAGTACTTGAACTAAAGCGAGTAATTTAGGTAGGAAAAAATGAATCCTCATCAAATTGAATGGATCCTTTGTCTTATATATGTACGAGTATAACTGTTGTATATAGCAGCACAAAGGCGCAACATGTTATTTGAAATTTTGTTGATACAAAATCCTCGTGTTGACACTTTGTATATCGGCCGCAGACAACTGATGTTTATTCTAGAATGCTCCCTATAATGGACAGCAAGACGATAATGAAACTCCACTCTCCAACAATGTTCTTGTAATGTAACGTTCTCTCCCATAACGTTCTCTCTGGTATCATATCGGCATTATTTCCTCTACAGTGCACACAACGTTCGGTTCACTCGGTACCAATTCTACTTCTGCTGTTCCTCCTCTTTGCTCGCCCTCACATAAGCAGATATTGACTCTACAACAGAAGATCAGTGAAGCAAAGACCCTCGATTTTGATAGCGAACTTGAATAAAGGGAAAACAAATGAAGAATCAAGTTTAAATTAATAAACAAACAGCGAATTAGAATCTGTTCAACACACGGAGGGTATAGCTATCGGTGAATCACTAAGGAAGACAGAGCAAGCACTGAAACTATTCTATCGTATGTTTCAATATTTTGTGGCCAGAATATTTAAGGTTTTTTTAATTCTTTAAAATTTCGTTCGTTTGTTGCGGTAGTGTAGAAAACCAAACAGTGATTTAAATAAATTCTAGATGATAATTACATTTTCCCCTATGAAATTAGTTTTCGTAGAAGAAACCTCTTTTTTCGTCTTATTTTGGGCAACGGACGTTGAAATCTCAATGTGAATATTGAAGTTTAAATTATATTTTTGTCAATAAATTAAAAAGCGCATAGCTGTACACTATTTTCGTTTCATTTTATATGCACTTCTGTAACTTAAATTTCCCAAAAGCGGAGACTTCTGAATAGTGGTCAAATTTTATGGTCCCAAGAGTGTCAGTTATAGAGAAGTTTACTGTATTTAATTTTGATACTATTTTAATGCACTTCCTCTATGTGAAGGTAGATAATTTACTTCGAAATAGATAATATTTACAAGTAAAAGTTGTCATAATCAAAACAAAGAGGAATATTCTACAAGAATAGGAAAAATACACGCAATATGAACGTGGAATAAACTGCTACAAAATTTACTTGAGAATTAAAATGAGAATAATTATGCATCAATGTGATTAATTTTATGAAATTAGGAACTATAACAATTAACATAATATGCCGTAGCTTCTCAAACGTTATAGATACACGCTTTCTTCTACTTATTCAGAAATAGCTCCTGAAAATTTTCGAAATGCTCTCACTGGAGTCTATCTAATTTACATTTGTCTTTTTCCGAGTCTAGCTCTGCGATATGTACACTCAAATGCCCTATCCTTTTTGCCAATGGAACAGCTTGTTTTTAGGAATAATTAATCCATGATGCCAGAGATATCGTAAAGCAAGTATTTAATTAACGCATCCTTCTATTGGACAATCCTTAATGTACCATGAGCAAAATGTGTTCTCTCTCAAATACTCTCTACTTCTATCGGCTAATATAAATAATATTTTATGATACTGCATCAATTACTTTATTGCCTTGCATGATTTATTGCAATTTGGATGTCCTTTTTATGCCATCCCAAACATGCTTGAAAGACGTGTGTACATGCAACTCGAGTCCACTGACCTGGGTTCGTGACATCATTACAGCTCATCCCCACGTCGTCGTTATCATTTCAAATGTACAGTTCGCTTTCTCGTTGTTGTGCAACACAGCTTTATGAAACACTTACCTGTTGATGTTGTAGGATCTTGGTTGGGTTGGTCCTACGCTGATATTGAGGTACACATAAGGGCTATTTGCGACCAATTTAACCAAGTCTTCACCCCGCTTCTTCGTAATAAATACTCCACTGATGTTTCCTAAAACAAAAGAAAGATTTAATAGAAAAAAGGTTACATTATCACCGAATCACAAGATGCATCGTATTTATTTTAACCCTATAAAATGATTAAAATTACAGTTTTAAGAGGTTGCATCAGTGCAGCTAACGAGCAAACAAGTTTATCTCGTGGAGGTTTTGCATTCATTTAATAAACCTTCGACATTTTCAAGTTTGTTGAATATACCAGACATTTTTTTCAGAGATGCAACTATGATATGAAAATTTGTTGAGCAATGTTAAAGGGACTACAAAACTATCGGGAAAGCTACAGTAGGACTGAATCAAATGCGTCAATGTAAAAAGTGGAGCAGATCGTAACACACACTTATTCTATAGGATCGATTGACTGGTAGTTGGCTCTAGATGAAGTCGTCAGAGATGCTCTCTGATCATTTTGGACCCTAGTAGCATGGATAGGGAATGGCCAGGTACCTGAGGAAAAGGCGCGTCAATAAGTATAGTGTATGACTTTCTTCTGATAAGACGGATGATTTATTCATACAAAATATTTGCGTCTGAAAATACGAAGAAGATAAATTTGATATATTGTAAAAACATTAGAAATAATAATAATAATAATAATAAATTGTAGTTATGAATAAAGCAAAACCCCATTGTAAGCGCTAGCGAGATAATTTTCAAGAGGAAACCCCGGGTTCGATTCGCGATACCCCAAGAAAGTATTTGGTGATTTTCACTCCAATGTTTCTGTCTCCATGACAGTTTAACGATTCTTAAGCTTATTCATGTTCGGCTTGCATTCGATACGGTATCCTGGATTACACTCTTTTCTTTACGTGTCACGAGTGTTGGACCTTTAAACTCATGCGAAACTAGACCTGATAAGACTCTTCTCGTTTACCGAAATTAGAATACAAGGTAAAAAAGCAGATGTAACTACGTTGTTTCCTTATTATACTTCAAAGTCAAAATATTATGGGATAATATACTTGTAATAGGAATCAAATAATGCATTGAAACGCATTCACGGGGAGAGATATCTAGACATATTTCTTTTAATTTTTTTCTTTTACAAAACTTTAATAGAGGAATGCTGAAAGTAATGCGATAATATCTTTTGGGTGTTGGCAGATATCGTTGTTTGAGAACCTAAGCACAAACTCGTGTTTCGACAAGACGCATCACACGCGCAATTGATATGGGGAGTCCACGACATAAATATTTAGAGGACAATCTACAAACAAGTTGACTGATGCTTAACCTTGAGGTACAGGAGACGCCTGAGGAGGAAGATGGGTGAATCCTATTAAGGAATCCAACAAAAGAAAATAGATCAGGTTCAGAAGTTAGGATAAATGAGCGTGAAAAAATTGGAATGGTTAATAGGCAAACAGAACATGCGGGGTATGGGTTTTGGATTTAACCTACGCTTCTATGTCAAATTCCTCGGCACATGAAAGTTTAAATGCTTGTATTTCAGCAAAATAGTTTATGTGAAAACTATATTTAAATGAATATTTAGAGGAAGCTTCGACTTCACAATGACTTTCTTTCTTTCTCCAATGTGATAGAGCGTCGGCTATGAGATGCGTTTCGATGATTTTGAACCGGCAAGTTTTTAAGACTACAGCGGTTCTGAAAATTCTAGGTTCCACAGATCCTTTCATTCAGTTCAACATTCTCACGGACCCCTTCATGACACTAAAATAGTTTCTTATGAAATACCTTATGATCTAAATGAATGTGTTTATTTTCTCTAAAAACATATTTACATATTAATGTGCGTATTGGAAATATTCATTACGCAATGCGAAGGATCTGATCCACAAGCAGAACAAAAGCTTCCCAATTATTTGAGATTTGTACTGTGATAAATAAAGCTGATAAATGTTTTTGTAGTCAGGGTGTAAATGTCAGTAGCACATGCCGCGCGAGATAATTATGATTAGTTGCCTAATACTCATGC
Organism: Laupala kohalensis; assembly: GCA_002313205.1. Lineage (NCBI taxonomy): Eukaryota > Metazoa > Arthropoda > Insecta > Orthoptera > Trigonidiidae > Laupala > Laupala kohalensis. Next base: position 24,598 of record NNCF01127071.1, on the reverse strand, counting down.
AGTGGGTAGGCCACGTTAAACGTGCTCGTTTTGACAACGACAGCTTCTTTGTTTTTCCGATGGGAGTCCTTCGTCTAGTCATTATAGATATCATTTATATTTCATAGAGTGACTTCCCATTGTTTTTGTTGAGAAGTTCACAACGATTTCACAAACATGTTGGGTAATTTCAGTAACCGTTTAAATTTTTAAATATTAATTAAATAACATTTTAGATAACTTAAATTGCATTCCGATATTTTACAAAATACTTCAATTTAAGAATTTTTTTTTTCGCCTTTCACAATTTTAGTCACTGTTTGTTTGTTAGCGTCGTTTTTCTTTCTTTTTAGTTGCATCGTTTAAGCTATGGATTAATTTATGAGTTCCATATGGAATACAAACAGATCATATCTCTTGAAAAATCTTAAAAGAGCCTACTCGTCTCCCTGTTTACTATTTGCGGAGTAAACACTCGAGCCGCTACGAGCAATACATTTGAATACATTATGCATAAATATGTAAGTATACTTGACGAAAAAGATGTCAAGTTTCGTGATGATTTTTTAAGATGCTTCTCTTCTCGTAATAGTGTTGCTTCTCTCTTTGAGCGCGGCAAAAAGAGGTTGTGTTCAGTGAAGTGAATGATGTGAAGAGTAAAGCGAGCGAGTGAAGAGAGTGAATCCATCTGTACCACAGGGTAAACGTCTTATTCCGTTTCTTAAAAAAACTTTTAAAAATTAGATTTTAAAAACTTTAAAACCTTAAAGATATCTATGTAACTATTCGTATTTTTTAAATCTTTCTGGAGACGATGTATTCTCGTAATTAAATTACAAAAAAAAATTAGAACAAACAATTTTACACCATATTTATATAGGAAGAGTAAGAACAATCATCTACACAAACAGACTTTTGGGTCGTTAAATAACAGAGACAAAAGTAGAAAATAGATTTGAGGTTAGGGTAAAACACATATTATAAAGTCTTCTTAATTAAATATTATCTAACTCAATAGCTATTCTCCAAAATTAGTCTAAAATGGACATTTTGAGCTAAACTAATAAGCCAAGCAATGAGTCGAAAAATTCTGGAAAGGTTTTTTAGAAGGTACGCACATTATGCTATAAGTATCGACAGTTTACCTAAGGGCAGAATTGAATAAGAAAGAAAAATACAATAAAATGAGAATTAATACTACTTTCAAAAAAGACAAAAAATTAATTAAAGGAAATGTAAACTGTTGTAATTTACAGAAACAAAAATAGTGGGTCTCGAGAAAAAAATTCTTAGTTTCTTCATTTGTCATCATGAAATAACGAAAAAGAAGTTGTAGGGGGGTTTCGATCAATAACGCGAGGAAATCTCATGGAAAAAAGACAACTGACAAATGTTATTGAAGAGGAGAATTACGAGTGGAAAAATTACTTTAAGAATAAAACTCAAGAATACTGTCCCGTAGCCTAGGTATTTAAAATAGGACAAACAAAACCAAAAATGAGATGAAATGAAGATATTGAGGGAGAGCAGTCTAGAAAGAAATAGAAAACGACTAAAAGAATAATCAACAAAAGTTCTGGAATATCGCAAAACATCGAAGAGAGGATTTAATAAGAATAATAATAATATAAAGAATAGGAATAAAAACATTTGCATAGATACAATCTTGGTATTACATTCTGTTGTTCAACGCTACGTACATCACAAGGTTTTATAAAGAAAAAAAATGGGAATATCTTAACATTGGGGTAAGAGCACGCGCATTGTGGGATGCGCACTTTTACCTCCCGATGTTTACGACGTACTCCCATAGTCATAATTGTATTCCGTAGTTGTTCATAAGGAATTTAATAAATAATTAACTGTGCCTTAAATTTGTATATCTAAACAGGAACCATAAAATTATAATACATTTATTGTATTCATGAAGGTGTGCAAGCTATATGAAGTAAAATGCTGAGAGGTCGAGAACTCTAGTTTCTAAGGCAGTTAAAAAATGACGTTACCAAATTCATTCTAGTTTGTTGAGACAGCAGAAGAAGCGTTTCGAAAAAGAGACGTTATTAACAAATTTTCTTATCCAATAAAACAAAGTTCAAGTCAACTCAAGGACATTCTATGGTTCATTCAAGTGCCGTAATATGCTGAGGAAAGAATATTTTTGGAGTTATTTTCAGACTTTTTTATTTTATGATAATATTTTTTAATATTTAATGATATCTGAAATAATTTTGAAGTTTCAGACAAATGATACATCAGGTAACTTTTTTTCAGCGTTAAACTTTCAAAGTACACCTAGATTTCTTTAGCTTTACTAAAAGTGTAAGCCTATGGTGGGGCAAGTGTGCGTTTTGCTATTGATAAAAAATGTTAAATTATATGAACACTAAATAATTTAAATTAATGCCTAGATAATATTCAGTGGACAGAATACACTTAACTCGGAATAAAGTTTTCAGATGTTTCTTCCAATAGGCAATCTCACATTTTGCATTCACTTGTTCCCACTTACTCTACATCTCTTCCATAAGGAAAGGACAACAAGCAATTTTTTTCACAAGTAACTGGGTGTACTTTGAGGAAGAAAACTCAGGATTATATTAATATATTCGGAATAGCGCTAATGAAATTTTTGGAAGACGTAAAAGACCTGTACACAGCATTCATATATCTTTTATCCGTTCTCAGCTATGAATATGAATGAAAAGAGGGGAAAATAGATATAAGTCCCTCGAATATTGAAAAAGATATAAAGGGTATATTGTAATCCTACTACAGAATTGAATACGATTTACAAAGATCTGAGCGTACTTTAATTATTGAATGGGCAGGATTTTAAGGCAGAGCCAAAGGGGATTTGGGTATAGTATTTATAGCGCAGTACTATTATTTTCGAAGAAATAGCATACATCAATTACTTTATTCGTTTATTCGATTAAGCCGTTCAGTATATAATTCAGACGACATATTTTATAAACTTCGAAATATTTGTGATGGTAAAAAATATAAAATATCATATCGGTCCTGATTTAGCTTCTTAGCTAGTATTAGGAAAAATGCAAACTCCAATTAACCAACTGTAAATTACATTGTTCTTTGGCACTATAGTCTTGTAACTTCTGGCTCTCCTCTGCCAACTCACTTCACGCTTCCAGTCCTCTGCCAAACTCCACCACCTTCTAGCAGCAAACTCGAGGTCAGCCTATAAGTCGTCCAACCAACGATTCATATGCATTTCTCCTATCCTTTTCCTTGCTATGACCCTCTATTGCTAGTGAACGATACCACAAAAACGTAAAAATCCACTTCCTTGAGATAAAGAAAATCTTTTCGGTATTAATTTGTCCAACCGTGACTTCAGAAAATTTACTTTCTTCCTAATTCTTTTTTTCAATTTTCTTCCCATAGAGTTACTCTACAATCTTTTTAAACAGAACACTTCTTTAACACAGATTCATAATTATAACTTAATACTACATGTGATAAGATCTGACTACTGAGAAGGAGTTGCAACATTTGTTCAACAGAACGAGGCACGTATTCCGTGCTCCATCTAACTGCGGGAGATTATTTTTGTAGAATTTTCATTGCAATGTCTTCTCTGTAGAAAGTGTCAAATGGATCATTTATTTGTTTGTATTAAAATTGACGGAATGAAATAAATAAGTTATTTAAAGGCAATTAACAATTTTACGTGCATATTCGCGCATTCTTAATTAAAATTACAAAGGGAGACAAACCTTTTGTTACGTTAACTTTTAACTGTGATCACTGAATAATATTATGAAATTAAATTTCTGAAAACAGCCCTTTAATTAATGTTGTCTACATTCTTGGTGGAATAATAAAAAAAAATCATGCAATATGAGTACTCTGAATGTGAAGTATATCGTAATTTCAGATTTAAAAAAAAAATGCAAATGCTGAAAGAGTCAACATGACGTTCTCGAAAATTTAGGGCGATGAACAGTCTCTCTCCCCAAGTTACTCCGTCATAACAAGAAAATAGAAGTAATTCCCAGTAATGCTTATCAGTATTTATCTCCCCAAAACAAACACGTATTTGAGGAAAGTAGAATCTGCAATCTCTGTTCGCGTAGGCGTATTACTTGCGAAAGATATCAAAAGGCATATTGACTTAAGAATTCATGCAACTGGGTTGTGTTCTTTTTTTCAGAATTAAACTCATCTCAGACTTATTTAATATAAACATAATGTAAAAACTATATTCCTTAGCGTATAATAAAAAGAGAAATAATTCGCCTCTGGTTTAAAATGGAAGAAATTTACCAATACCTTGATCTTTTAGTTCATTTTATTCCTCACGAGCAGAGTATTCGGAAGCAATCTTGATTTTGCAATAATGACTGTGTTAAGAGGTAACTTCAAACACCACTTAGAGCCTAGCCATGCAGAACTAACACGGCAGTCAGGAAGAAGCATTTCAAGACCACGAACCAAATTAGATAAATCCCGTTCACACTCGCTCGCCACAAAACCCTTGTTAGGGAACATGTTGTCACAATCAATTGCCTGTATAACTGATAACGGGCAGTAGCTGATAAATAAGTACATTACCCTCGTAGTAGCTTGGGCCTCGGGAAATCTGCATGACCCACTTAGCGTGACGTTATCAGCAACAATTACGTGCGGATTTAAGTCATCAGACATACGAGTAACTTAATTATTATGATTTACTCGCTTAATACTAGTATTGCTCGTGTGGATTTTGTAATTTTTACACAAATATTCTTTCTTGAATTACCATTGATATCCGTATCGCATCACTCCTCAACAGCACCAAAATTCATTCTAAACGTAACATAAATTCCTATTACATTAAATTCGAAAGATCCTACTGCATGTAAACTTTTGTCATTTATTTTACTTCAGGACACTTGGACTCTTTCCTTACATGCGTTGTAAAAAACAAAACTTTTCTTTGGAATCCATACAAAACGTTAACACTAAATTTTTTTAAAAAGAACAAATATATTTCTAGAGTGACATGAAACAATATTATATCCCTTATATAAAAGTATAAGTGTTCAGGGGCCTGTTAGTATGCAGGGGTATAGAATAGACAGTCGTGAGAATGTAAGCGTAGATNATATATATAACTCTTTTCTTTGCATTTAAAATAAAAAACGAACAAACTAACCCTCATTCTTTTAGATACTTAAATTAATATTTGCAAACTAAAACTCGAAGTGATATTATAGGTCAATAATTTTGTAGGACATAACAAAATTTCGAAAAATCTTAATTCCAATTTATGTTATGAAATCATTAGTAGTTTTGTTATTACTCACCTCCAATTTTTACCGCACATAATATCTGCAATTGATATTGGAATAATAAATGGATAAGAATATGTATTTATTAAATAACTTCTTGTATGAAAATTTAACGCGCCATTGCCCTTGGGCCCTTGATCGGAATTGATGGGATTGTCCCTTGCTTGTTTCCGGAGATCAGCTTAGTTAATTGTTCCCCACGTGGTCATTCTCTGTTTACATCTATTTTGACAATAAATTTTATCATTATACGTATTGATAAGGCGTATTTCTTTCGTGAACCGAATATTTGTACCATGCGAAGAAGATTCCATCCATATTTCATCTAGGATTGCTTAAATTCAAACATTCAAATCTTTTAAAATGAACTCTATTAAACTTTATAAAATAAGTCATTGATTTTCAGGAATTTCATTGTTTAAAGAAATAGAATATCCGATAAGTCTAATATGATTCATGAGCACTTTGTCATACATCGTTGTTGCAAATCTCGTGTCAGGGTACCCGCCATCTGTCGCCAGCGTGCGAAGGTCGTTGTGGAGAAGATGACCATGGCAACGACGTCTGGCACGCACTTTTGTTCGTGACCTCCGTCGCAGCCTTTCGGGCAACGCTGTTCAACTTCCGCTGCGTCCAATGCCACACGTCGTATACTCACGTATGCTCTAAGAACCCCTTGACAGGGGTGGCTGTTGATTTTAATATTAGTCAGGTCCTGCCTCAACAAATATATACCAGAGGAACCTTTCTGCTCCTTTCGGTATTACATTAAGTGTAACTAAGTGTACGTAGTCTCTTCACTTCATTTAAAACACAAGGACGGGAAATGAATGAAATGGCTTTCGTTCTGCATTAACTTTTTCACATACTGTTCCGCTTCCTGCACCACTCAGAGAACTAAATTGTTTTCCTCCTCCTTTGCAATACTAAAATATAGTAGTATTGAATTATAACATAATTAGCTAAATTATAATAACTCAATAAAAATGCCTCTTACTATGATAATAAATTTAAATTTATTGCTAAAATAATTTATATAATAATAGTTGATTACCCGGCGTTGCTCAGGTTTTTTCCTAGACCAATCTTTTTTTACTGAGGAAAAAAAATCTATCTATATTGCGAGATTTAACATAATTTTACGTACTATTTATTTAAACATACGCACAGCATCCTAATTTTACACATTCTTAATAATACAAAATTGATACAAAATTTATTGTTATTTTAATCATTATTGTTTCACTTCCAGCAGAAAGAATAAATAAATCCTTGGTTGAAACCAACCTTGAGCAAGCTAGGTTGTCTGTAAAAGAAACAAATCAAACATAACGTCACTAATTAATCTAGCACACCACTTTACCCTTAGGAGAGTTAGGAGTCTTTAACCCACATATGTGCTGAACTTGTATTTATACAGAATCAAGCAAAGGGGTTACTCACTGAAGTTTAGAGAGACCAAGACTTCAAAAATGAAGTCATTTCACTAGTATTTCAGAAATTATGAAGTTTTCTCATTTCACGTTTTTCAATGTATTTGAATGTTGTTTCATTCTATTTCACACATTTCATTTTAGCATTGAAAAACTGAGTGACCAGAAGATTTCACTTGTCAGCAACCCCTTGGAATCAAGTAACTGTTTATCTTATAGGTCTCAAAAACTAGGGACTTTTTTTCGTCTTTTTCGATTAAACATTTTTACATGACCCTTCTCCGGTAGAACAAACCTACTCGCCGGGATCCGCGCCGCACCCGTCGAATTTTTGCTTCTGTGGCAGGACAAAACGGCAGCAGCGCAGCTGCCCCATTTCTTTAAAACGTTTGTAAAATCTAAACTATTAGTTCAAATTTTGCCAGTTAAAGGTTTTTTATATTTGTACAAATCAAAGAACCCATTAAATTTGATGATTTTTTTCTTGTTAAATTACTTTCTTAAATTGAAGATTTTAACACTACTATTTTTAATAACACTTTTTCAATAATTCAGGTAAACCTTTGTAGAAAGATATGCTGTCGCGGACTTTTTTGTAGAACTCTTTGAAGCGAAAATTATTGCCCTTTGTTGTCACCTACCTCTAACTGTTTAGGAAGCGTAAGGGAATATAGCGGATATTTTCCCGGTTTCATCGACTTATCGTCTATTTTTCTTTACACACAAGTTAAAAATAAGAGTTGTGTAATTTTAAAAGTATATTTAATACTCCAGTGATTAAGAATATTCCATTAGCCCGAACATTTTAATGAGGGAAAGAAGAATGAAATTTTAGATACCAATATTACGTTAGTACGTCTCTTTCTAATCCTACTTGTTCATATATGACTAGCGGTTTCGTAGTCATACTTACATGAGAGTATTAACCAGTGGGTCAACTGCATTGTGAAAATAGTAAATGACATGTATGTACAACGGTTATTCAGTATTTCTTCGTACAATAATAAACGTGAACGTCATAGTTCATATAACCTTGTGTATCGTTACTTGGGAGAAGTTTACGAACTTATAACAATTTCAAATCATTTTTTATTTAAACCAAATTTTAAAGGAAGAAGTGCTTGTAGTTAGAGTGTATCACTATTACGTTTGTAATAAGAAAAAAATGTCCTTGAAATGGTACTTCAGTAGTGACAATTGGTTATGACTAACGGAAGACAAAGGTATGGTTACAAAAAGTTACCTTTTCGATAAATAGAATATTGCGTCAACAATTATACTCTTTTGATGTTTTGAATGTTTTGACCTATTAAAACTTTTACTCTTTTTGACAAGTGATCGCTATAATTTATAGGAAATAACGTTTCGGCCAGAATTTTAACCTTCTTTAGGCGTTGTAATGTATTAGAAAATAACAGGTGAGATAAAAAGGTATTTGCATGAAATACTGTCAACAAGATTTGCCGATATAACATTCCTTATCTTCTTAGATTGCCTAGATTTCTCTTCAACACTCTTTAAAGTGAAAAAATAAGAATTATTTTATTCATTTCACCTTCAATCATCCTAGAAGCCAAATATGGCAAGAGAATTCGTTTTATAAGTTCGATTCTTTTCTCAAATTTTGTAAAAATTTAGGTAAATTGGAGGTAAGTTGAAAGGATCGGGGTGGGGTAAGGTTCAGACAATGAAGCACCTGTCCCACCTTTCCAAAACTTTCAGAGAAGAATCTTGTTTTCTGTCTGTTTTATAGTGTTATTTAGGTTATCTGTAAATTCTGAGATTATGAATGTCATAACTCATGAAGAGTGAATGTGTAGCTATTTTTCACCAAACTTGACAGACAGTTGTTGAACGCGTCACCTATGTTGAACGTAAGGCTGCTATGAACAACCATAAGGTTATACAATAATTTTTCACTTTGTCACTCGTATGATTTGCGTTTCTTAACATCTTGTAAACAAACATTTGAGGCAGTGATGGAATTTGTGGAAGGAATAGAGATGTAACGCAAAGTGATGCCATTTTGAGAAACTGTGTTTTACTAGAAGTGCTGAGAATAAATCAATGATATAATATATTTAATTTATAAAGTAAAACAGGTTTCGCAATAAGTTTATTTAATTGTGTTAAATTATGGTGATTTAAGAAATATTTTAAGGGATGTTTTTGGGTGGTGCTTAGTTAAGATACATTGCTTAACCTGTTTGAAAGATTGAAATACAACTGTTAGCCTTGTATTTTCCTGACTCACTCGGCTCACTTATTCATCCATCGTAACATCGTGTTTCTTTTTATCCATCTATACAATATACACTCTAATGAGAACAGGTTGGGTGAACTGTCGTATTTCAGTCAATGACCTCAGGGATGGAGGGAAAAGTGTAAACCAGATTTACACGACTGTTCCCACAAACATATGGCTTAACGGTTAAACATGTACAGACGGTTAATAAGAGACTTAAGATATGGCGTTAACTCAAAATTATAAAAAAATAGTTAAACCATTTTACTTTTCACCGCTTTATTTGANCTCTCTCTCTCTCTCTCTCTCTCTCTCTCTCTCTATATATATATATATATATATATAAGCTAATAACTGCATATGACTGCGAGACGGACAATAAACTAATTAATTTTAAATTATCTACAAACTAGTTTGTGTAGACAGTAACACCAGACGACTGCTTACCTCTGACCCGCACATTTACAATTAAATATTGATTTTAAAAATTAATTTTTAAAATTAAATATTGATTACAATAAATTGCTTTCACCGTTTCTAAATTTGTCGGTTCATTGAAGTTTCACATTCAGAATTGACTATTGCCCTGTATTTACATATTGGTTCCTATTTTTCGTATTCCTATCTACTAAGGCATGTTGTTAATGAAATGTTAATTCGTTAATTCAAGTTATTAAAAAATTACTTCATTTAATTTGTGCATTATTCAATGAGTTACAAGTCTCCTATTCACCCCAAACCTTCTCAACCAATGCAGGATGGAACAAAAAGTTGACTCTTTTCTAGACATATGGCTTTTGGCATTGTGGAAAAGAATGGAAAAGTTTCATGAGATGTGAAGTGTAACCTACGATTACTCACAAATGGAAAAAGTTCCAAAAATGGTGAAAAGATTCATTGAAAGGTTTAAAAAATTAATGGTACAAATGACAAAATTGGAAAAATTGATTTTATTGGATAAAAGTAATCTCAATAATGTTACGAACGTGGGAAAAAATGTTCAAAGTGTTCGTTGATTGACGCTGCCATGTAGTGACCGAAAGGTTGACCACTTCACAAGATTACTCGCTTCGCAAATAACGGTACAAGTGCATAATTCAACAAAAGTATTTTAATTCAACAAAAGTGTTGAAGTATTACATGTTATATTCCTTGGAAAGCTTGTCCAAGGTACATCTTCAAGCAGTACATTCTATAAAAAATTTTACCAGGGCCCTATTTAGGTGTACTTGCGTTTTTGGCTGATAATTTTGAACCTTCTCCCCCATCCTCCCCAATTTTCTGAACGAATCGTATGATCTAGTGTTTTATCAAAGACCATATGTGACTATATCAAAATATATATTTTACTCGACTGAATTTAGTGTGTTTTAAAAATTACACCTACACGATTAATTTTTAACTGTGGACCGGGGGTGAAATGAGTTTAAGAATAATATATTCTTTTTAAAGACAAAATTCCATTAATAATGTCTAAAACTGGCAAGATGAACATGGTGTTTAATATTTGAGCAATATTTAATAACAATATTGCATTTTAAACATTATACGATATTTCAGTCTAACTATGTGCTCGAGACGGTGTTGGGGATTTGTTAAAATTATTTTATTCGTCCTCACTTTATATTATTGGATAATTTCTATGTATACATTCAAAAACAAAAATACTTCTTTTGTGCCCTCCAAAAACTGGCGTCCTAGCCTATAGACAGTCAGCCTCATGGTAAATTGAGCCGTGGGTCTTAGTTAAACAGGACGGGGTCTGTTTTCTCTGCGACATAGGTACGTACTGATGTACATGGTCGACTCAGTTTTCCGAGAAACACGGAAGGAGAGATCTGTAAATCGTACGGTAAATACTCATATATGAAGGTTGTGTACTTGTTGTGATTGAGAAGTCAACTATACCCATACCATTGGTGTAAAGAGTTAAACTTTAACATGGCACTTTTCTCTTTTTTTATAAATATGAAACCTGCTTGAGCGACAAACTTACATTTTGGTTTGCAAATACTCATAACAATTCCTCATATTTCTCGCTTAAAATATTTTATCTCGATTACTAAGATGGTTCATGGTTGGTGGGACCAAATATGTTTTATACGAATATGCTGCTACTTGCAGCACTTAAATATTTCTTGGAACCCATCGATTTCAATGCGTAGAATTAATTATGAACTTGTGTTAGTGATATGAAACTTTTCAATGAAACGTAAGCAATTTTCAATATATTTTTCTTCTAGATTTACAATAAAATCTCTAACAATGTGTTCAAAGTAAGATAAATAAACCTTCTTTCACAAAACTTTCATTCATATATTTTATAATTAATTGTGTATTTCCCATAAGTACCACTATTTTTCTAGAAAAATCCTGTAAACCTCCCTACTTTCCTCTACTTTAATGCGTCCCAGATACTAAATAAAGTTACAAATACATTGCAGTTAATCTGTGTAAAAAAAAATTGTGAATGACACAAGATTTTACATATTTACTAGAAGAAATTTGTTTTCAAAAGTCTATCTTTAAATTTTAATACTTTGGTGAATTAATACCTCTAAGTAATGCATTTATGATATTTCGCTTCAAACTTCAGTATAGAAGCACTAAAAAATACCATTTGCTTCTTCATGTTTCTAGGCAAAGAATGAGAAGGAGCATGTGCGTAATTGTTTTCAGAAACACGTTATGAAGCCCGATGCGCGGAGCTGGTGGCGACTACGTGTGGTATGAGAGGCTCAAGGCCATTTTTGGTGGCAATGGAAGCAGTGGACCGGCACGGACAGTCGCGGGAGTGTCTCTGGAAGCCAATGGCGGAGGTGGATCGGCAACAGTTACTATACAAGACCGCAGAGAGTACGCGTTTCTTTCTTTAGAGTGAACTTCTAGAAGTAGCGTAAAACGAGAGATAATAGAGTGAAACACGTGAAGGATATGACATGTGAGAATTTTGGTTCAATTTATAGTTTGAGGAACACTTTGTATTACAGTTATTTGCAGTTGTTATTTCAGTTATTCAGTTGTTATGTATTCCTTGAAGCTAGGATAAAAATTGATTACTGTGAAGTAAATTTTAGATTTACAAAATTGATTAATATAAAGTTTACGTACATTGTGCAATTTCCCCAAAAATGCCAGTTTTGGAAATAAGTTTCTATATTGTAATGGTTACACCAAAATGTAATTTAAGAAGAAATATTGTTCCGTACATTTTACAACGAAGTAAGACAATTTCTACAGCTGCTGATTACAGTTTTTAAACGTAAAATACATCCTAGGCTTTGTTTAAAATATTCTTACTTGTGCAGGAATATTTATTCAGAAAAGCTTGATGACATACTTTGTAATCAAGTCGGAGCAGCCATGAAATCGTGATTTATCTCTTTAGACAAATTCAAAGTTTTGACGCAAAGTCACATCTCAAACAGCAAAAATTTGATACACTTCCACACTTGTCACGGACGACCTTGGAATGGAACTGGAGGACAACTTCCTGAATAGAATTTTGTTTATTAATTCTTTTAGCATGCCCGAGCATTTGCAAGGCAGGATGCCCACATTATTCGGTCCTGGAAAATGTATTTAAATGAAGCAAATTCCACTTAAAAAATAAGTGTTACCTCATTCGATTTTTGTACATGGACAATATCGTATATCACCGTTAAATCTGTGTAACAATATTAATAAACTCCGTACTTTGTGATTCTGATAAAGAAACGGCGAATTACGATCATTACATTTCCTTAATTTTGGTTTTACCACATTTCAGTTGGGAACAAAAGAGTATATTTCCCTCGGTAAATGATTGGGAACAAAAAATTGAATTTCTAAAGAAAATATTTCTTAGATATTTAAGCGATTCCTAAAAAGTGCTGATGGTGGAAATAACTCAGTTTTAACACACTTATTTGTATTTTGGACTTATTTAGGTTGCCCTATTATTGACATGGTTGCATGCCTATTCATCTATATATTGCTTTAATGAGGTTTGGTGAGGAGTCTATCGGGATATTATTAGATGCATTGTTGCTATATGAAGGAAAATATGTTCGCATTATATGATTAATTGTATAAAGAAATATTAAATATTTTCCCTTAATATTTTTTTCTATTTATGGTTTTGTAATAATAGATTACGGTGAAGAATTCCATCCAATAAGTTTGAAGGAACATCACTCAAAATATACAGGAAAATATATTACGTATGAATAATTGCAGATGACAGATTTAAGCATCTAAAATAAAGAATGGTAACCCATTTCCCATGATATTAAGACGTCTTTTAGATATATTTTGGTGAAGGTAATCACTTTATCTTATTTCTAAACGGTAACCTTATATCAAGATCCCTCTTTCCCGCCACATTAAAGTAATTGCAAAAAATCAAGTATTTATAGAGATTGATGGGTGTACCAAATCGCCTAACTACAAAGCTTTTTCCTGTACTACGGAAGGAAGTATTAACAGTGTATGGAAACGCAATTCTTTTATAATACTTTAAAATACAAATTGGGGTAAGTTCCAAGATTTACGTCTTACGGTAAAAAACTTTTTATCATAGAATTTGGATATCATCGCAAGATATCGTAGGGATTTTCTAAAATTCGAATCAGGAATTACTATAAATATTCCTATAATTTCTTAACTTTATACAGTGGCGTAAAGGACTCAAAGCTCATTGGCATAAAGTGATGTGTATTGTCTATTTGTAATTTCACATAATTTGCTATTCTTTTTGACTACTCTTATATGTCAATCGGAATTCAAGAATTATAGAAAATGATTGTATAAAATATGAATGAATAAAACTAAACGTTCATTCTAGTGATATTAATGATGTTAAACCACTTCAAGAATAAATAAATTACATCTACTAGAAATATATTGATCCCCCTTTGGCAGTAATAGTGCAACATAAAACAATTTGCTCTCAGAGTAATATTACAAAAACGTTTTTTAGATTTCAATAAATATAACAAAAACACAAATTACTTTTATTAAGATATTCAAATGAAATTGAGTTGTATACACACAGATTGGCTAAGATAATCACATAATAAAACATCGCATTTCAATTGTGGTAAAGTTAAGTAATTTACCAATACGAGAATAATATTCCAGAATATAGTAAAGAATAAAAATTAATATTCGATTTAATTGAGTATCTCTCATTCTCTCAGATATTAATTTCATCATTTTCTCTGTTTTTCTTTTTTCCTTTTCATCTTTCTTTCTTTCTTTCTTTCTTTTTCTTTCTTTCTTTCTTTCTTTTTTTCTTTCTTTCTTTCTCTTTCTTTCTTTCTTTTTCTTTCTTTCTTTCTTTCTTTCTTTTTCTTTCTTTTTCTTTCTTTTTCTTTCTTTTTCTTTCTTTCTTTTTCTTTCTTTCTTTTTCTTTCTTTCTTTTTCTTTCTTTTTCTTTCTTTCTTTCTCTTTCTTTTTCTTTCTTTCTTTCTTTTTCTTTCTTTCTTTCTTTTTCTTTCTTTCTTTCTTTTTCTTTCTTTCTTTTTTTCTTTTTCTTTCTTTCTTTCTTTTTCTTTCTTTCTTTCTTTCTATACTAATAATAATAATATTAATAATAATAAAACCTCATTCTTCATTTAAAATGTTAGCATCGATATTCAGTATTATTCATTGATTTCAACAGCAGGGGACGAACGTGGTTATTTATATGCATTCTTTACGAGTATATAACTTTTTACGAATCAACATGGATATTTATATTTGTGAAGATAAACGTATTAATTAGACATTAAGCATAATATTTACAGTAAATTAAAAAAACAGCGACGCAGTTGACAAGTTACATAAAAATTTAAATATGAAGTTAGTTGGTTGACTAGTATGATTTGTTGGTTTCAGCATTCCAGATTAAGTGTCATAATTTAAGAACTTGTTATTTTAAATCTAGAAATCTCCTCTAATTAACATAATTTTTTACCATAAATACAAAAGAAAATTTCGTATTTTCAGAAAGCACTGAACAAAAATATGAAATTATACGAATAAGGTTTTTCATTGGAATATTTATGAGACTTATGCAGAGTATTTAAATGGCGTTCTAATTTTTGCTGCCTTTCAAAATAGAAATTAAGATCGCAGAAGTGTTCATCCCGGACAGAATACGGAGACGCAAATGACACATCACTTTTGTTTAACAAATAGAATGTTGAATTAAAGAAACTTTTATATTTAGTGGTCTAATGATAGAGCAGAAACAACGAACACCTTCCTAATACAACTCGAGGAGATAAATATTGAATTTAATCATTATTAGTGGAATATTTTTTAGTTTCTAGTTATACACATTTCAAAGTATATATAGCAAATAATACTTATAAAGACAATAAACTTAATTTCTCCTTGAAATTCAATCAATTCGCAATTATGTGGTCTTACTATGACATGCTATGGAATGGAATATATTGGAAATTATAGTACTGTGTAACTAAATGATGAATAATGAAGAAAAATCGCTATTGTTCCACGATACAATCTGGATTACATTGCAAGACTTCAATCATATAAATTTGCTAGTCGAGCCGCACGTTTACGAAATATTTAGATTTAAGCTTATATTTTGTGAATCGTCTTTAGGAAATTCAAGTCAAACTGTCTCCCCTTGTAAACCCCTAAGGTGCTCATGGCATAAAGAAATAAAAGCATATTAACATCGATTAGGATGAGTTGTTTGATGTAGATCCAAGTGCTTTTCAAACATTTTATACTATTTGCAATTATTGCTTAATAGCATGATATGTAACAGTAATATTAGATTACGAACGAACAAGAATTTTAAAAAACGGATATCGAAATACTCTCACAGATTGGAAAACACTGATCATACATAAGAGGTACTAATTCAAACACAATATTTAGAAGCATTAAACTTATAAAACCCTATTCTTAAACTCAATATTATTACTAAATGTAGCTTCGATCTAAGCAAACACAATTAAAAACCACATTACTTTTATTTCAATTTCAGAATTTTTTGCTGGATTTATACTGGTCACCGAAGATGAAACTTCCGTTATTTAATTCAATAGGATTTCATATTCTATAACCTGAAACAACACCACTTTAGAATGCATCGATCGAGAAGACATAATTATGGAGAGAGATCGTAATGACAAATTTACAATCAGTCATTCGTTATATTTGTTTTGAAATATTGTGTTTCAACACTCTCAATATTAGATCCCACTCTAAACCATATATCTTATTGATTTTCGATCACAATGTTAAAATATATTTTTAAATTATAATTAGTGTGATATTAGTAAATGATAGGGTTGGTTGTCCTTGTAGGTTTCATTCAAAGGCACACATGGTGACTAATACATGTTGTCTCTAATGCAAAATCAGCAATATCACATTTCAGTGTTCCAAAAGTGGGAATTGTAAGAGCCACATTACAAAGTGTGAATGAAGTACAGTTATAATAAATTTATTGTCAAAAAACAGTACAAACTGCGTATGGCCACGTGGAGGACAATAAACAAATTTACTCTCCGGAAGCTAGCAAGGGACCATCCCATCAATTCCGATCAAGGGCCCTAAGGCAGAGGCGGATTCAAAAATTTCAGCAAAAGTTCCTAGATAAGATAAAAAGTTAGCTGCGAGTTATAATACATATATAATGTCAATATGTTTGTAATTTAACGCAAATATGTTTGTAAATTTACATGTACAAGTTATTATCGAACTATAGATTATTCTGAGTATAGTGTTTAAAAATCATAAGAGTTGAAAAAACACTAAATTCACGATTTATTGTTACAATAAACACGCCCCTAGACAAAGCCTAGAGAACCTGTATAAGAAATCCGCCTCTACCCGAAGGAAAAACGGAGAAAAACCCGGGCCAGGATGGGGCTACAGAATTAATGTACACAACCGTGCCAAAGTTGAGTACACATAAAACTAAATTAATATGAGCCATACGGCAACACAATCATGCAAGAAAATAGTTTTTGAAATTGTTATAAGTTATTTAAAAAGTGCTACAGCAATGGCGTGATAAAGTACAAAACGGATTTAACTTTTATTAAAATCAATAAATTCTTTTACAGTGTAGAAGCACAGGTGCAGGAGGTAGTTTTTAACCGCGGATTTGAAGATATTCAATTTCATAATGTCTTTTATATTTTTTTTGTGGGGCTTTAGGGCTCGCCAACATCGAGGTCATTAAAGCCCATGCAAGTAGGGAAAAATGCAGTTTCGCACCATAGAGAAGAGCCGTAGTGACTCTTCCCCGTGTGTGGGACTCGCCGAATATCTCGACCATACCCACTAAATAACCCTCCTGAATTCAACAAATATCTAAATACAAAGATGAAAGAAAAGAAAACAGAATACCAATACATTAAATCACAAAAAAGGAAAACTATTTTTAAAGATATTTTCTAATTACAGAAATGAACGATGAAAAGAAAAGACAGGAACGATGAAAAAGGAATGCAAATTTTTTAAAGCCTCCCGAGAACTTGTGGAAGGAGTCACGATCTACTCATAAAAGTCAATAGTTATTAACATTAATTGTTTCATTTCCGAGAATTGTTGGTAAATCTGCAGCCAGACCAATTTGTCTCCGTATATTTGAGTGTCTTTTGCAATCAATTAGTAGGTGACGCACTGTCAGAGAACGGCTACACTCCTCACAAACGGGTTCATCATCAAGTAGTAAAAGATACCTATGAGTGAGAGGACAATGTCCTATGCGCAGACGGGTTAGCAAGACCTCGTCGCGCCGGGCTGGCCTACAGGAACTGCTCCATGACTTAACAGAAGATTTGATAAGTCGGAGTATATTCCTTTCAACAGCTAACCACTTATTGTTCCATTCACTCAGAATCCTCATCTTGACGGAATTTAGGAGATCTTGTTTTGGAATCGTGGAGAAATCCACGCGAGTCTTAAGGCATGCCGACTTTGCGGAAACGTCTGCTTCCTCATTTCCTCTGATACCCACGTGCACGGGAATCCAGCAAAACATTATGTTCTTTCCTACACCTTGCAGTGAGAGAAGCACTTCCTGGATGTTCTGGATCAACTTATCAGCCGGATACATATTTTGGATTGCTTGAAGGGCACTCAGCGAATTAGAACAAATCAGGAAATGTGATCCGCGGGAGCACTTTGTTGATCACAATGCTCGCCATATGACGTAGCACTCAGCGATGTAAACGCTGCATAAGTCACCTAGACGGTAGCCACAGGTCTTACGGCGAAATACCACGGAGCAGCCGACACCATAAGCTTGCTTTAACCCGTCGGTAAACACAGGGATACGGAACCGGTGTTTGTCGAGGATTAGGTGAAAGTACACACTCAACATCGGAGCTGGAGTGTTCTTCTTGTCATGACACAGAAAATAATCTGCGACTTGTGCAAAGCCCAAGGAGGAGACTTACTAAAACCTTGGTGTAAAACATTAGGTGTGCGTATATTTAAGGTTTCTAAAATTTGTTTGGAGCGATATCCAAAAGGTTTGGTTGCTCTCAGTCTGTTGTTGTAGAAACGGATGGAAGAAGAGGAAGGATGAAACACCGCGTTGTGCACCAGATTGTCGGGTAAAGTTAGCACGTTGTAAAAATGTTGTAGCATGAGGAGTTGCCGCCGGAGGTAAAGAGATGGTTCGCCACTCTCGGCATACAAACTCGGAATGGGACTAGTGCGGTAGGCTCCCGTAACTAGTCGAATTCCTGCATGGTGGACACTATGCAGCTTCTTTAAATAGCTTGCAAGGGCAGAGCTATATACAACGCAGCCATAATCGAGCCGAGATCTTATGAATGCTCGATAAAACTGGTGCAGGGAGTAGCGATAAGCGCCCCATTCCCTGCTACTCAGACACTTCAATAAACTCAGAGACTTTAATGTTCTTGCTCTTAGGTCTGTCAGATGTTCAATCCAATTCAGTCTCTGATCAAAGATTAGACCTAAGAATTTTACAAAAAGGTAGAATTTGAGAACGTTGCTCCCCAGGGAGAGGTGAGGTTCTGCCAGAAGGCTTGGTCTTCAACTAAAAGGAACACAGCGTGTTTTCTCAGCAGAGAAACGAAAACCTGTCGTTTTCGACCAGTGGTATAATCTATTGAGGACGAGTTGGATTTGTCGCTCCGCACCTGTGACTCTCTGTGATGAACTAAAGATAGCAAAGTCATCGACAAAAAGAGAGTGTAAAACAGGACTCTTTACAGCAGACGTTATATTGTTTATGGCTACTGCAAATAAGGTGACACTCAAGACTGAGCCCTGAGGAACACCGTTCTCTTGAATAAGGAGATCCGAGGCGTCTCTTCCAATTCTATAGCGGAAGGAACGTTGATCCAAAAAGGACATGAGCATCAGAGGAAGACGTCCTCTAAATCCCCAAGCATAGAGTTGTTGTAAAATGCCATGACGCCAAGTAGTATCGTAAGCTTTCACGATGTCAAATAATATTCCGATGAGATGTTGTCTTCGGACGAAAGCATCTTGAATTGCTGATTCCAGGAGAAGTAATTTGTCCATGGTGGAATGGAACTTTCTGAAACCACACTGAGATCGACTCAGCAAGTCATGCCGTTCGCGATACCAGACGAGACGTCGGTTGATAATTCTCTCCAGAGTTTTACCGACGCAACTCGTCAAGGCAATGCTTCGATAACTACTAATGTTCGTTTTGTCCTTACCTGGTTTTAGTAAAGGGATAAGTGTTGCTTCCTTCCACAAATTAGGGAATACTCCCTCGGACCATGAAAGATTAAAGATAACAAGAAGGTATTCTTTCGACTCGAAACTGAGTTGTCTCAGCATTTCATAATGAATGGAATAAGGGCCAGGAGCAGTGTCGTGGACTGTGGCTAGAGCTGACTCAAGTTCCCACATAGAGAAGGAAGAGTTGTAGTATTCCCAGTTGATGGAACGAAAGTTAAAAGATGTGGTCTCTGCTACTTCCCTTTTTCTCGCGAAATCAGGATCGCA
This sequence comes from Laupala kohalensis, assembly GCA_002313205.1. Taxonomy (NCBI): domain Eukaryota; kingdom Metazoa; phylum Arthropoda; class Insecta; order Orthoptera; family Trigonidiidae; genus Laupala; species Laupala kohalensis. The sequence continues at coordinate 4,676 of NNCF01127071.1, read as the reverse complement.
GTTTCCTGTAGATGTCAGGTGAGCAAAGTATTCAGCCATCACTGTTGCAAATTCTCTGTTGTTGGTGAGAACCTGACCCTGATAATTGAGTCCAGATATTGACTCGAGAATACTTTCCAGATATCTTTCGGATTGACTCCCATACTTTAGTGGACGATGTTGTTCCTTTAATGGTGCTTAGAAACTCTTTCCAGGAGGTGGATCTGGATTCTTTGATAGTTCTCTGCGCTTTATCTCTAGCAATCCGATATGCGGCGAGGTTTTCCGGAGATGGACTAGCCTTAAATTTCCGCAATGCTCTTCGCCTTGCCCGAATGGCGGACCGACATGCGTCGTTCCACCAGGGGACATGAGGTCTTCGCGGATAAATAGATGTTTTCGGAATGGATTCTTCAGCGGCGTGATGAATCACCTGGGTTAGATGGTCGACCCTCTCTTGGACACTACCCGTTTCTCTGAAGACAGACAGAGAACGGTACTCTGTCCAATTAGCCTTACTGAGAATCCGTTTCTGTGGCTTGCATTCGGAAATAGTCGCACGTTCCTGCAACGACAACCAGATAGGATGATGGTCGCTACCATGCAGATCATCTTCCACCTTCCATTGAAAGATATCAGCAACTTCAGGAGAGCAAATTGACAGGTCTATAGCAGTCCA